>SKCR01045223.1:0-57042 GCA_019454045.1 Zanthoxylum bungeanum | reverse complement strand
GATGATGAGCCCTTGAATAACTTTTTTGAAAGATACCATAATTTGGTGCTCGAGGTCGGGGCAAACGAGTCGTCGGAGGCACTGGAAAGTCTCAATGGGGTCCTTAAGTTTGGGAAGTTGTGGACTCACCTGAGGGTCCGGGACATACCGGATTATGCCACTGCCCTGGAGTTGGCCAGAAAGTTTGTTCTGATGGAGGAAGAATAGAAGTTTTCCCGGAGTGGGGGAGATCAAAGAGAAAAATGGTAAGGTCAGAGATATCATGGAGGCCGAACATAGAATTGATGAAGCCACCTCCGAGACAAAGGGAGTTCGGACCAATGCCTCCCAAAAATACACCACAGAAGATGAGGGCTCATGCACAAGTAAATCATGTGGCTGGAGGGGCCGTGTACACTCATTTGAATAAGCAGTTGGCTCAGATTGTCAGGGAAATCCAAGGTAAAGGCCTCCTGGTGGAACCAGACTTGAGGAAGTATCTGATGGAGAAAAAGAGTGAGAAGTCCTATTGTCTGCATCCTAATATGAGGGGGCACACGGCGGAAGGTTGTAAGGACCTGCGGGAGCATGTGGAAAACCTAGCGCAAAATAGTTATCTGAATGATTACATCGACTAAGAGGTCATGGCGGCCCGACAACGGCAAAAATATAGACAAATGTATACCATCGTCGGTGGTAGGACATTGGCCGGAGACTCGAATCAATCAAGGAAGAATTATAGCAGACTCCAAGGATAGGAAGTATTGATGACAGAGCAGGCTCCGAGGGCTCAAAGGGGTCGGTCGGTCCCTATTATGTTCACGGACGAGGACGCCCATGGGGTGAGTTTCCCCACGATGATGCACTGATAATCAAGGCAGTGATAGAAGGGGCCGAAGTGGATAAGATCTTTGTGGATCCGATGAGTGTAGTCGACGTAATCTCCAAGGAAGCCCTGGATGATCTGAGGGTGGAGTTTGCCATTATACCCCGGACGGGACACTATTGTACGGGTTTGGGGGTGCAATAGTCATTCTTTTGGGCAGAATACAATTGTCCATGACAATCGAGACCTTCCCCTGCACCTGGATGATCATGAACGATGGTAGACTGTATGAGCAGTTACCAGGTTATTGTGGGGCGACCTTTCATGATGAAAACGAAGGCCGCAATGTCATGCTACTATTTAAAATTGAAGTTCCCCACCCGAGATAGGATTGGGATAGTGTGTGGAAGTCAGAAAGAAGTCAGGATTTGTTTCGCTACCGTCTCAAATGAGACTATTTGTGTTGAAAAAGACAACAAGAAAAGGAAATTGAGAGAAGATGAGGAGGTGACAGTTGAATCTCCAGATCCACGGCCCGAAGACTTTGCCCAGTTGGGGGGCAGCTGATGAGCTCGAATCAATAGAACTCTTCGGCTAAAGAAAAATTGTAAAGGTATGAAAGGGTTTGGAGAAGTACCTGAGGCAAAGCCTGCTAAAGTTTTTGAAAGAGTATGTAGACTTTTTTGCTTGGGGGCATGGTGATATGCCCGAGATAGATCCCAAGTTCATCAATCACCGTTTAACAGTGGATCCGGTTCATAAACCAATCAAGCAGAAGAGGAGAATCTTCAATCAGGAGCGTTGTGAAGCGATAGAAGCCGAAGTAGAAATGTTGTTAAAGGCCGGCTTTATCAGAGAGGTAAAATACCCGGAATGGTGTCAAATGTGGTCCTGGTAAAGAAGGCCAGCGGAAAGTGGATGATGTGTGTAGACTTTTCAGATCTCAACAAGGCTTGCCCGAAGAATAGTTTCCCACTCCCAAATGTGGATCAATTGGTGGATTCAACGGCATGTCATGGGCTGCTTAGTTTCATGGATGCCTTCTCGGGATGTAACCAGGTCAAGATTCATCCTTGGGATGAGGAGAAGACAGCTTTCATCACAGATCATGGCTTGTATTGTTATAAGGTTATACCTTTCGGTTTGAAGAATGTCGGGGCTACATTTCAGAGGTTGGTGAACAAGATTTTTAAGCCCCTCATCGACAAGACCATGCATGTATACGTTGATGATATGATAACGATGACCAAGAAGCCGGATGATCACTTGGCCGACCTCGCGGGGACTTTTGAGTTGTTGAGGAAGCATAATATGAGGCTGAACCCAGAGAAATGCGCATTCGGTGTAGCGCCGGGTAAGTTCCTGGGGTATATGTCCCAGAGATCGACGACGTCGGAGCCGAGACCGACCACATTAGCCCGGTAGTTCGATTTAGTTCTATCTTTCCTTTTTTATCGGAAGGAAGAGCTCATATATTTTGGGTCAAGTCGGGAATAATTTGGGTAGTTCGACATATCAATTGACCGACCTCTTAAGCCCGACCTGTGATCAGGACTATTTGGATTTTTCTCCCTAACATGTACCTTCGCACAAGAGACCTTTACAGGCTGTCATCATTAATAATAAAGTATGACAATGTACTTTACAGCGTGATGTGACAGGAAGTCAGATAGCAGGTTTGCTTTCGGCGAGGCAGTTGGGGCAGAGAACCCGTCAATCCGTCGGAAATCTGCACGGCTGACGTCATGGAGATATGTGAATAGTGTTATATTTTTTCCTAGTATATAAAGGGATGGTGATCTCATTTGTAAGGGTTGAGAAAATTTTCATTTAAGCATTACTTGTAAGAAACGCTACAAAAGAAAGCAAACAGCTCGGTTTTTTTAGACCTTCCAGAAAACAGGTCGGTCGAGCTCGATTTGGTAATAAAATATAATCCCTCACTTTGTTCCCGTGGACGTAGGTTGGACTTGCTCCGCCGAACCACGTTAAACCCTCTTGTCGATTTCGTGGTTGTTTTGTCTTTTGCTACATTTGCTTTTGGCCCCCCATAACCAAACAAATTCAAGATTGAATGAGGATTATCTCGGGAGAGTTATCTCGAAACTACCCCTCAGATAAAAATCATCCGTCAACAATCTTAAAACTATTAATAAATAATAATTAAATTTAGAGTTTTTCAAAATTCATCTCATAGCCTTTCCATACTTGATACCCCAATCAGTGATCAGTCTACCTCACATTGCCACGTGTCCCCTATCCTTTTTACCAGGTCGGTTACTTTTGATTCTTTTGAAACATCCACACCGTCCCTGACGTTGCCTCCACTTTCCAAAATAATGAACCGAGGGAAGGAATCAAACGCAGACGTATGTAAATCACCAAGCCGGACAGCTCGACACGTATTTAATTTTATTCGATTTAGTAAATAAATTATTCGAATTCAAAAATAATATTTCAATTATTAAATAAAATCGATTCATACAAATTCGACTCCATTTATTTTTGGCTCTGAAATATTATTTAAAATTGAATCAACTCAAATTATATAGATTAATATATATACTCGATATTAGAGAGGTCATAAACATTTAAATTGTACAAAGAAATTATTTAAAATTTAATGAAGAAAATAAAAACTTAAGATTTTAAATTAAATGAATTCAAACTAATCGAATTTGAGTTGAATTATTCCCAATATTTTCGATAACGAATCAAATTCAACCGATACATATTAATATTTGAATTCGAGTCAAGTTCGAACTCATATAAATATTTATCGAACCAAATTAATATCCGATCAGATTCCATTCAACTAAATATTTTATTTTTTTTTCTCATTATTTTGCGTTGCTTTAAATAGGCCCCCACACTGAGAACTCATCAAAGGAAACCCAAACGTATCGTCTCTCTTTTAATTTCTCTCACTTTACTCTCTGATATTCGGCACCGTTTCGCGAAAAAAAATCAATCAGTGTTTCGGAGAAAGATGGCGGAGAATCCGGCGGAATCGTTAATGGAGAAGATAAGCGAGAAGATTAACGATCACGATTCGTCGTCATCATCGTCTTCGGATTCTGATAAAGAGGAACCGGCTGCCGAGTCGTCGGTGAAGGCTAAGATTTATCGTTTATTTGGCAGAGAACGACCAGTTCACCAGGTTTTTGGCGGTGGAAAGCGTACGTATGCTGTTTCATTTTTTTTTTAAGAGTTTATTTGCATTTTGGAGATTGATTTGTTTGCTTGAGTGTTAAGTAAGATATTGGTTCGATTTAGACTTGAAATTTTGGATTAGTTTTATTTTTTCAAACGTCTGTTTGGTCGATAACAAACTGAATAAATATTTATTAGGGAAATAAAATGTGGGAAATAATTTATATTTGAACCTTGTTGCTGTCTGTTTGGTCAGTTGCGTAGCCAGAATATTAATATTAATTCTGTTGGGGGTAAATTTTTGCAAAAAAAAAAATGTGTTTTAGGCTGCAAATCAAAATTATCTCATTTTTGTATTAATTTATAGGATATATTTTAACAAATTTTTGGACACGTCTATGTGTTTGGTTGAAGCAAAATCACAAGTTAGAAAAAAGAACTCGTAATTAACACAATGAAGCTTTTTAATGATGTTTTTTTTAATGTTAAATTGATTAACTGAATGATAATTTCAAATGGAAGAACAGAGTGTCTTGATTTATCTGTTAGCTTTATTTTTGCATCCATTTCACAAGGGAGATAAGGATCACTCAAAAAGTTAGATGGTATTACAGTGTTATGTAAAATGTAGGACTGCTCTTTTTTTTCCCTTGTCCTATGGTATTTGAATTGATTTGTTGCAGCTGCCGATGTGTTTTTGTGGAGAAACAAGAAGATTTCAGCAGGGATACTAGGCGGAGTCACTGCTCTCTGGATCCTTTTCGAGGTGGTTGAATACCACTTGCTTACTTTGGTCTGCCACTCATTAATTCTTGCGCTTGCAATCTTGTTCCTGTGGTCCAATGCCCATACCTTCATTAAAAAGTAAGCATTTGGCAATTGGCACTTCTCATTTCAGTTCTTCTGGTAATCAATATATTGATTCGATTCTTGTGTAAGCATGTTCGTGTTCTTTTAAGTACATGTTTTTATCTCTAACTTCAATTCAACAAATTGATGGCATACCTCTTCTATTGTAGGGCTCCACCTCGCATCCCTGAAGTTCATCTCCCTGAGGAGCCATTTCTGCAGGTTGCTTCTGCATTTAGGATTGAACTCAACCGGGCTTTTGCAGTTTTGCGAGGCATTGCATCTGGCAGAGATTTGAAGGGTTTTCTCATTGTATGTGTAGTGTACTATCTGTCCGTCTATTTTGTGAACTTTTCGCCTTTAAATTAAACATGAATTCTATTGCAGTTATTGGCGGGAAGAAAAGAATGTTTGTATTTGTGATTTAAAAGTTTAGGGTGTAACTGCTTGCGCATTCTTAATTTGGGAAGCACTTGCAATGAAGTTTTTTTTTATTTTTCTAGGAATTTTTTTATTTTTATTTGTGCAAGCGTAATTAACAATGTTTTGTTTTGGATTTCAGGCTATAGCTGCATTATGGGTGCTGTCAATTGTGGGTAGTTGGTGCAACTTCTTGACCTTGTTTTATATAGGTAATTCCATTGGAAGCTCCTTTCACGCTTATGATTCTATTTTTATGTGATCCTATGCTCATATTTAGTAATATTTGATCACAGCATTTTTTCTGCTGCACACTGTGCCTGTTCTCTATGAGAAATATGAAGACAAGATTGATCCCTTAGCTGAGAAGGCGATGACAGAGATCAAGAAACAATATGCAGTTTTTAAAGCCAAGGTCTCGAGTAAGATTCCAGCGAAAGCCAAGAAGGTTTAAAATCAGTGACGCTGATTTATTTGTGGCGGGCATCTGGGTGGTGATGGGTTTTGCCGGTTGTTGATTCTATTCCTTCCCTAATCACAGGTTGTCAATTTAAATTATCTTACCGATCAACCAGCTATGTTCAAGTTTGATTTCCTTGCAATTTGAATTATTTTTGGCATTTTATGGGGGTGAGATCTGAATTGTTTCATTTACATGCTCTATGAGTAGCTCGAAGATAGCATTAAACTCTAGGGGATAATGTCGTAGCTGGATTCTATTTAGATATTTACCCAGTTTCTTGTACATGGTTTTGTATCTTTCATTTGGATGATTATGGTGAATGTAATTTTATTATCCTTGATAGTTTTTGAAATGCCAGTATGAATGCTTGAAGCTTAATTGTGTCGCTAGTAGAGGCAATTTCGCCGGCAAATCAGTAAAAATCCTCCCGTAATGGGTAGGATTTGATAAATATTTAAGCGGATTTAGTGCGGGTTTGATAAATTAAAACAAAATTCATTGCAGGTTTAGTACGGATTTGGTAATTAAGTAAAATCTGCGGATACCTGTAACAGGTATTCTCTACCCGCAAGCTTAAATTTTTTGTTTTATATTTTTGAAGGCAAAGAAAATTCACTCATATAAAAGGATTCACATTTTGTAATTAATCATTTTTTTGAATGGCTTCTAATCTTGTATTGATTTAATCTGCAATTAATTTTTTGGTCAGTTTTATCATTTTATTGAATTGCTCTTGATCTAGTTTTATGTTTAATATTTGCGATTTCATATTAACTTCAAACCAAATTTTACTGACATGTGAAAAAATTATAGATGATTTAATATTATGTTTAATTTGGTTTTCATATTATAGATGGAAAATATTCTATCACGGGAAATTTATTTTTGTATGATATTCTAAAAACCCGTAAAAAATCTGTTGGGTACCAATGCAGATTTGATAATTTATTTTTATATGCGGGTGCGAGTTTGGTAATGAAAATTAAAACACAAAGCGGGTATGATACGGGTTTGGTAATTTATTTACATATACAAGTAACGGGTGCAAGTTTGGTAATGTCAAATCCACACTAAGTCCTACCCATTGTCATCCATAGACCATAGTCATCATTGGCAAAGTCAGAATTTTGATAAATTTTGAACAAAAATTTTTAGATTGAACGAGGACAGCTGTCACTCACATATGTGTAGGGGTGGCAAAATGAAATAACGAATCGAATTTGTACCGAATCCTAAACGAATCGAATCAAAATATGATGAATTTGTATTCGATTCATTTACCAAACGAATCGAATATGAATATTCGTTTCAAAAAGAACAAACTAATCCTAACCTAAATTGCTATCTTACATATGTGGTTCCAGTTTTCCGCCACTGTATCACTATAGGATATGTAATAATTTTGGAAAGAAAATCGTTACCTAAACGTTAAATATTGTTATGTAAATAACAGTAGTGTGAAATAAGTTATGTGCAAATGCGTTAATAAGCTAAATGTTAAATATTATTTTGTAAATACTAGTAGTGTGAAATAAGATTCTTGCATAAACAATTGGAACTTTTTTTTAAACATAGATTATTTATAAATATGTAAGAAAATTAGGATAATTTTGGTATTAAAATAAAATAACTCTAGTAGTTATTTGATTTTTTGATAGTCCAGTAAAAAATACAAATAATAACATTTTGTTAAAACTTAATTTTATAACATAGTAGTCATAGATGTACGCTATCAGTAAAAAATAGGGTTATTTACGTTTTACTACTAAAGTTATGATAAAATAACAATTGAGTACTATGAATATTAACATATTACATTTTACTACTAAACTTATATAAAATTTAACATTTTACTACTTTTCCATCCAAATCGTTAGTTGACCGTCAATTGACCATTACATCATGCTGACATCGTAAGGATAAAATAGTCTTAACCCGCAAATTATTATAATGATAAATAGTCTAAAAAAATTTAAGGGTAATTTTGTCATTACGAAATGAAGAACAAAAATAAAAACTAAAAAAGATATTGACAAGAAGATTACTCATTGTCTTTATTGTCCCCCCACTGCCAATAATATAATTGAACAAAGAATTAATGATTCTTTAGTACATCTCTTTTATTGTATACTTTAAAGTATTTTTGATATTATGAGAATGTTAATTATTAAATTATTTTTGGTAAATAAATTCTTTATTTTGTTGGGTTTTATGGACAGTTTAGATATTATACTATTTTTATAAATGTTATTGTTGATTGCATCTCTTTTATTGTTATATATAAGATTTATATATGTTTTTAGACGGTATAATTGTAATTTTTATTTTTATTTTATTTTGATGATAAAACAGTCTTTTTAAAGGTCAACTGACGGTCAACTAACAGTTTAGATGGAAAAGTAGTAAAATGTTAAATTTTATATAAGTTTAGTACTAAAGTGTAATATGTTAATATTCATAATACCCAATTATTTTTTTATCGTAACTTTAATAATAAAATGTAAATAACCCTAAAAAATAAGTATTTAATTACAATTCTAAACTAATTAAGAGAGAGTGTTTATATATATATATAAAATAATTAAATAAAAATTTTAATTTAACTGTGATTATATATCATTATTATTATTATTTAAAAAAATCATGATAATTAATAGTAATTTTGTTTTAATTAATCAAATATTAAAAAAAAAAAAAAATTGACGCCATTATTTGGAACAGCCACTATATAAACGAGGCAAGTAAATTTGTGTATCTAGGGTTTCAGCTTTCGTTTGCGCAGTTTTTGTTCTCCTTCTTCTTTCTTAAGCCTTTTCCAGATCCAGTCTTTTGAAAATCCATCAATTTCTTTTCAAGTAGAGATGCTATGAAGATAATACAAAAGAGTAAATTCGTGATTGTGGGATCCATCCTGCAACATGAGCCTCTCTCTCTTTTTTTGGTTCGTATTCTCTGAGCACTGTATGAATTTTTTTTCTTTTTATTTTATTTTTAAATATCTAAAATTTAATTGAAATTCTTGCTAAAATTTAATCGAATCGAAGGACCTATGGAGGGAGTGCTTAATGAGATGCACTTTCATCCAAGTTTGCCTTCGTAAATGGGTATCGAAAGTGGATCATCCGAACCCGATTTCTGTTCAGACGAGTTTTGGTTCGGGTCGTTTATAGATTCGATTTTCGTACAATCTTTTTTCGTAATTCAAAATAAATTTTATATACCTTTTTCGCATAATTAATTAATTAGCCGAATAAACGATGCCCTCAAATTCTCAATTTTTGGAGCATCCCAAACCCTCGGCTACAATTTTTTTTTTTTTTTTTAATATAATTTTTATTAAATTTTAACAAATCATATGTAAATGTTTGTTCATAATCTATTAATTAGATTATAATCTCGGATAATATTCTAAATGTTAATTATTGCTCTCGTAAGTCGGATGTCCTCTTGCAGTTTTTGGATAAAAAAACACAGTTACAATAAAAACAAGTCTTTCCAAGTATGATAATAATGCATAGAGAAATAGCAAATGATTCCGATTAAATCTGAATCTGATTTGGTAACGGGATTTTTAATATTTCTAATAATTTCACGCTTTTTAGGCAACTCAATTAAATGTAATGAAATTGAATATAATATTTTAAAATATTTTTTATTAATTAAATATTAATATAATGAAATGTAATTAAATATATTTTAAAGATAATTATTTCATTTTAAATAATATTTAATAATATTTATATTTTTCAATGTCATTTCAATGACTCATTTTCAATGATTTATTATTCTTTTATCCTCCCTTCCATTTCTTTTATCACATTCCATCCATCTAAATTATAAATTATAAATATTTTAAATTATATTTTAATTTATTTCATCAATTTCCATCATAACATAAATTCAAATAAAAACAGGAAAACAAGCACTCAAAGACATATATAGCACAACTGTTGCTACTACAAACATAGAAAAGCTACTTAAGGCATCTCCAACTCAAAATTATATTTTAGTGTAAATTTTGCACTAAATTGGTATAATTTTTGCCGTAAAAATTATTCTCAATGACACCAAATATGATACTAAAAAGGATATTCTTTAAAATATTATATTTCTATTATTTTTTAATTATTTTTCAACAATTAACATTTAACCCCTTATTTAACATAATATTATGTTGACGGCGGATTTTGGTCTCAGGGTAATATTGGAATATCACTCCCGAAGAAATCATCCCTCAATAGTGAATTTGTTTGGTTATTGGGGACCAAATGCAAACTTAGCAAAAGACAGATAAACACACCAATCAACAAGGAGATTTAACGTGGTTCGGTAGATTTGGATCCGACCTACGTCCACGGGCACAAACAAGATGATACTTTTATTACTTAAACACTCTTCTTGGGTCTCTTTTTGTTTTCTACAAATCAGAGCCTGAAGATTCAGATCCCTTATTTTTGATGATATTGGTTCTCTTTTTTCTCCTCTCTCTCTTCACTCTACCCTCCTATTTATAATTGTGAAGAAATCATATTCCTAATTAAAACTACATTCACTTCTTTTATCCTATTTGGACACTGACTCATCAGTTTTTCCCCATTAAAGTAAGATAACTTATCTTCTGGAGCATATCCCGCCATATTCCCGGTCTTCATGAGGTCGGTCATGATGGTCATTTGTGCTGAGAATGCTGCTACCGATCTGATAGTGCTCGGTCATCCGAACCAAAGTGGTCGGTTATCGGATCATAAAGTTCTCGGCCACTCACTCATGTGGTCGGGTCGGTATTAATGATCTTTGACCAAGGAGAAAATTACTCTTTTGCCCCTGTCGTGCTGTCTTAAATACCATAGTGCCTAAAAATACCATCAACATCTGTCCCCTAGTTCTCGGTAACAACGAGTTTGCGAGTTGATGCCGGGAACTATAAAAAAGATGGTGTGCCGATGAATCCGTCGGTGGTCATTCCAGGAATCGCAGAGAAAAAATGTCTTGGCTGCAAATCTGGTCCTTCCTGCCACCCTCATGTGCTCAGTCAACGAGGATCCCGATATCTACCCGTGGAGACAATGCTTTGCCCTTATGCTGACGACGACCGACTCGATGGGACGTAACCCGACCCCGAGCTGAAATGAACATTTGGCCCTGGGGGAATGTTACGTCCACAGACCAAAAAGACGGACTCGGTGGGACATGACCCGACCCCGAGCTGAGATGAACATCTGGCCCTGGGGGAATGTTACGTCCCCATACCAAAGGGACGGACTCGGTGGGACATGACCCGACCCCGAGCTGAGAAGAACGCTTGGCCCTGAGGGAATATTACGTCCCCAGACCAAAATGGCGGACTCGGTGGGACACGACCCGACCCCGAGCTGAGATGCATGCTTGGCCCTGGGGGAATGTTACGTCCCCAGACCAAAAGGGACGGACTCGGTGGGACGTAACCCGACCCCGAGCTGAGAGAAACCAAGTGACCTCGGCGGAACGAATCCAGCCTTGTGCCAGGTAATCTTTGGGATTTGCTCAGAAGGGAATTGAATCAACCTTGTGAAGCCCTACTGAATCTGGCACGGGCGTCCCCTTGCCAGACCAGCGAAAAACAAAATCAAAACTTTGAAAAATAAGACCAAAAAGGTGGGGTGACTCGGCACTTGTCCCAAAAGAAAACATTTTACAAATGTAAACAACAGCACAGATGCCTCAAAACAGCGTCCTGCCCGTGCCTCCAAAACACAATTCTGAATCTTTCAATTCATGTCCCGGCGAACCAGGATTCGGATCAGAAGAGCGTTTGATTGGTAAGGGCTAGGGATGGCAGTGGGTAGGGTATGGTGCGGGTTTGCCATTACCAAACCCGCACCCGCATATGTATATAAATTACCAAACCCGCACCATACCCGTTGCGGGTTTTAATTTTCATTACCAAACCCGCACCGCATATAAAAATAAATTACCAAACCCGCATTGGTACCCAACGGATTTTTTGCGGGTTTTTAAAATATTAAATTACTTTGTGTTCTTAATAATATAATTTTTTTAATTAAATAATTTATTTTTAATTGCTAGCTGTAGTTTTCACATTTGTTTTTCGTTTGACATATACAACATGCAATGTATGTATATACAGTACATAGATAACATAATGTATGAAAGACTCGGTACCATATGTTTATTTTTTTTCATATAAACATAATTAAAACGAGTTATTCCCTTCATAATTATAATAATCTAAGTTAGCCAACTCAATCGACAATAAACTAAAAAGTAATCACCAATATTTGGTCATATTTTTTATGCTAATTCTAATGAAAGTGATGCTTACAAAGCTCAATGGTGTAAGTGTAATGAAGAAGCAGAAAACTATTGAAGTTGCAGCAAACACTAGCTTGTTTTGCTCCTCTCTCTCCTCTCCCGTTTCTGATCATATGAACTTAATCCAAATTTTTGTATTATAATTTTATTAACAAGTGTGATTAAAAAACAATAATAGTCATGTAAAAAATCTTCAGTGGACAGGTTGCGGGCTGCGGCTGAATGAGAGTGTGGAACTGTGGATTAATGTTTTAGGTTTAGGTTTTGTTAGTTGTTTTTATATGAATGTTTTTTTATATTGTCCTAAAAATATTAATTAATAAAAAATAATATTGCGGGTATGCGGATACCCGCAGCGGATACCCGCATTTTTTTCTTAATTACCAAACCCGCACCGCACCCGCAGCGGGTTCTACTTTAAATTACCAAACCCGCACCGCACCCACTAATACATTTACCAAATCCTACCCATTGCGGGCGGGTTTTTGCGGGTTTGCGGGTTTATGGGTAAAATTGCCATCCCTAGTAAGGCACATCCTCTACACGTCGGTTCACTGGGGAGCCTGTGTATTGTATGAGGGCCCTCCTTACCACGCTGGAGTAGGCACACGCTACAGGGGCACAACGCATCCCCGTGCTGCGTCTCTCGCGGATCCGGATGATGAATGGATCAAAGAGTGTCCGGGATACTAAGGGCACATTCCTCCTTAGGTCCGGCATCACTGGAGCTAGCAATCGTCACGGGGGCATCATTATCCCCCGTGCTATGCTTTCCCACAGATCCATTACATCGGGTAAGTGAGGATCAAAGAGTGTTCGACACATTAAGGGCATATTCCTCCTTATGTTCGGTAACACTGGAGTAAGCAATCACCACGGGGGTATCATCCCTCCCCGTGCTATGCTTCTCACGGATCCTATGCATCGAGTATGTCCCTGAGGACCCCGAGCCAAGAGAGATACTTGGTTCTGGGGGAATGTCTCGTCCCCAGTCCAATGAGCATGACTCGGTGGGACGTAACCCGACCCCGAGCCGAAAAAGGCACTTGGACCTGGGGGAATGTTACGTCCCCAGTCCGAAGGGCTGACTCGGTGGGACATACCCCGACCCCGAGCTGAAAAAGGCACTTGGACCTGGGGGAATGTTACGTCCCCAGTCCGAAGGGCTGACTCGGTGGGACATACCCCGACCCCGAGCTGAAAAAGGCACTTGGACCTGGGGGAATGTTATGTCCCCAGTCCGAAGGGCTGACTCGGTGGGACGTCCCCCGACCCCGAGCTGAAAAAGGCACTTGGACCTGGGGGAATGTTACGTCCCCAGTCCGAAGGGCTGACTCGGTGGGACATACCCCGACCCCGAGCTGAAAAAGGCACTTGGACCTGGGGGAATGTTACGTCCCCAGTCTGAATGGCTGACTCGGTGGGACGTCCCCCGACCCCGAGCTGAAAAAGGCACTTGGACCTGGGGGAATGTTACGTCCCCAGTCCGAATGGCTGACTCGGTGGGACGTCCCCCGACCCCGAGCTGAAAAGGCATTTGGACCTGGGGGAATGTTACGTCCCCAGTCCGAAGGGCTGACTCGGTGGGACGTACCCCGACCCCGAGCTGAGAAAGGCACTTGGACCTGGGGGAATGTTACGTCCTCAGTCCGAAGGGCTGACTCGGTGGGACGTCCCCCGACCCCGAGCTGAAAAACTAAGTGCCTTTGGCGGAGCAAAAATCATGTCTCGAGCCGATGGCGGTCCCCCTTCGGGAGATCTAGAGCGGTGGCATAATCCGGTGTGTCTTGGATTCTTAGATGAGTCCACAACTTCCTGACCTTCAAACCTCCCTTGAGACTTTCTAGCGCTTCAGATGACTCGTATGCTCCGACCTCGAGCACCAAAATATGGTATCTTTCAATAAAATTTTTCAGGGGCTCGTCATCTCCTTGCTTCATAAGTCTTAATTCTCCAATCGTCTTTTCGGGGACGCAGGCCCCCTTGAAGTGTCGTATGAATGACTTCTTAAGTTGTGTGAAGCCTCGGATGCTTCTTGGGGCTAGGCTTCTATACCATAGGATGGTCGGTCCGGCTAGCGTTAAAGGGAACACTTTACAAATGACGTCCCCCGTTACCCCTTTGTACCTCCATTAGTAGGACGAAACCTTCGACATGAGTTTTGGGATCGGTATGGCCTTTGTATGGCGCCATGGTTGGCATGCTGAATCTTTTTGGGAATTTTTCTGACCTTATTTCTTTCCGTGAGGGGGGACTCATCTTTACCGTCCCGGGCATCTCCCATGTCTGTGTTGGGGATACTCCCCATTTGGCTAGTTCCTCCCCAGCCAAGATTTCATGCTGCTGTCTTTGATTCCATGCTGCCTCTTGTGACTTCCTCTTTTTCTGTTGTCTTGGGCGTGGCGCTTCTCAGGTTCGGTATTTTCCCCGTGCTCTTTCTTCGTCTACATTCTTCCTTTTTTTCCTGGCATCGTGAGGGCGGATTATAGGAGGTTTTGGTGACGATTTGTCATCTTCTTCCTCCCACATGTCTTCAGTTTGGGAGTCTTCCTGAACCACTACAGATTTTACCCTGTAGGGGCCCCTTCTCCGGGTCTGTCGTCCTCACTTGTATCAACAATTCTTTTTCCCTCTGCTATTTCGTTCCTTTGTCGGCTACTATGATTTTTAGCAAGGTTTGATTTTCCTTCCTTTCTTTCCTTAGGTTCTCCTCGATCTTTTCCATCCAATCTGCGACCGAGTTTCCTGATGATTGGTGGTTTCCGCCTTCCGCCATTGTCTTACTACACGAGTTGCTTTTTGTCCAGTTCCCCACAGACGGCGCCAACTGTTGACTCTTTAGTGGTCGGGTCCGGCATCAATAATCTTGACTGAGAAGTGAATTACCTTTTTTACCCCTGTCGTGCTGCTTAAATAACATAGTGCCTGAAAACACCATCAACATATTATAATAAAGAAATAATTTAATTATTTTTATTAACAATTAACATTTCCAGTTCCACTATTAATTAATATACTAATTAAAACATTGAGTCGAACATTTCATTTATAAAAGAAATTTAGGGGTAAATAAAGGATTAAGAAGTTAATTCTTATTATATAAATACTTTAATATAAGAAAAATGATACAATTAGAAGGCTCCAGTTGAGCTCTTAATTTCCCCATCAAAGAGTTTGCAGATTCGACCGAAAGGGGTATCTTGGGATTCCAAATAAAATCGTCATATCTTCTAAATATTTGGAAAACCCAGAAACAGAATTATCTTTCATCACCATCTCAACTTGTTTCTGCCTGTTTAAGTTGATAATTGTATTAAAAAATAATTCGTAAAACAAGACACAAATTACAAGTAGTAGAATAATCATCTTACAATTGCATTTGCGAGAATGAGGAAATCAAATAATTCTAATGAGTTTGTGAAAATAATGTAAGAATTTTCGAAGTTATTAATATGGTATTACACAACCATCGTTTCCAAACTCAATTTGATTTCCTCATTATCATCTTAAGTTTGAGGGTATGTTAGATTATATTCAACCAAATAATTAATATGGTAGTTGTATAGTTAATATGATAGTTGTGTAATTATGTATTTAATATGATAGTTGTATAATACCTATATAAAGACATTTCATTGTAATTCTAAATTTAAGTAAATGTTAATATATATTTTCTTCACAAATTCTCACACCGTGAATGGTTGGATTAATGCGAGAGAGTTTAATAAGAGGATGGCAAGGACACGAGCTTCGTTAAATGAGTTTATTGATAGTAGGCAAAAATGTAAAACTCACCCTCTAACTTTCACGTTTTTTCATTTCAGTCCTCTAACTTTCAGTTTGTCAAGTTTCTTTTCAAATTTCAATTCAGCAACCGTTACAAATCCGTTACTGCTGCCGTTACTGCTGCCAAAATGACGCCGTTTAACGAGGACTGAATTGACAAAAAAAAAGTTAAAGGACTGAATTGACAAAACTAAAGTGAGAGGAATAAAATGAAAAAACGTGAAATTTATAGGACTGAATTGACCAAACTAATTTAATATTGTACTACTATAATAATATAATTGAAAATAAATTCCAACATTAGACAAGTAATTAGTGAGCTAAGTAACAACCCATTCATTTTTTTTTAAAAAAAAATCGTATTCATTCAAGAAATAATGATCTGATGAAGGTCGATCTTGAACAAGCATTATCTTCAACATTTTCGTGAGACATTAGAGATCACTGTTCAATTACATTAAAATTATATTTATAAATTACATTGTCAAATCAAATATTAAAAATTAAAAAATACATCACTTATCTTTGAAATGTAATTGTTGGAATATAATTATAATTTTTTTCTTGTTATCATTAAAATTATATTTATTAATTTTCTTAACAGTTGTAGCCTATTTTATTTTTCTTTTACTATTTAAAAAATAATAGAAAAAGAAAAATAATTTAATATGGCCTAAATTAAGGTATAAAAATGCAAAATGACGACCCTTACGTTTTTTCACGTTTTTTCATTTCGATCCTCTAACTTTCACATTTTTTCATTTCAGTCCTCTAACTTTCAGTTTTGTCAATTCAGTCCTCTAACTTTCAATTTTTGTCAATTCAGTCATCCGTTAAACGGCGTCGTTTTGGCAGCAGTAATGGCAGCAGTAATGGATTTGTAACGGGGAGGACTGAATTGACAAAAATTGAAAGTTAGAGGATTGAATTGACAAAACTGAAAGTTAGAGGACTGAAATGAAAAAACGTGAAAGTTAGAGGGTGAGTTTTGCATTTTTGCCTTGATAGTATTATTGATGAGCATGTGAAAAATAAAGAGGACTAGATGAGTGTTGTTGAAGAAAGCAAAAATGTTAGTGATACTCAAGTTGACATGGTTGATGAATTAATGGTGTTTTATAGTGAAGATGCTGTGAAAGGTGATAGTGATAGTGATGATTTATAGTCTCTAGTTAAGCTCACTAGAGAATAAATGTAATTGAAAATAATTTTTCAAGCATGAATGAAATAGGTTTATATCCATATTATATTATTGATTGGTTTATATATATTTATAATCTTTTTTAAAAATTATATTTATATTATTTTATATTATTAACATTTCTCCAACGTGTCCGTGTCCTACTTTTTTTAAAAATGACGTTTCTCGTATCTGTATATGTATTTGTATCCATACAACCTAGAATGGATAAGATATTGGATTCATTTATGCTAATGATACGAAAATAACATAACAATGGGCACATTATCAAACTACTACTAATAACAATGATACATAGTTTTTTTTTTTTTTTTTTTTTTTTTTTAAAAATTTGTTATAAACTCCACTGTCAAACTATCTTTTTCGGGTTTAAACCGAGCAGGTAAAATCTCCGGCTATCTCAAACTCTTATAAAAAACGGACTCTCTGGATTATCAACTCCATGGACTGGAACCTGAAGCGACACCCAAAAGGTTCACAAAAAACATCCAATAGAAAAACTGTTAGTTGCCAATTTCCTACTCAAGGAGAAAAGCAAGACGATGAATATATAGAAAAAGAGCACCGCAAGCAACTTTTACAATTTGCCGCTTGTTTATAATATAAAATACTTACAAAAGTTTGCAGTCACCAAAGTCAGGATGGCCGAGTGGTCTAAGGCGCCAGACTCAAGTTCTGGTCTTCGAGAGAGGGCGTGGGTTCAAATCCCACTTCTGACAATTTTTAGCCTACCTTACTTAATTGGGCATTTTTGGGCCGATACTGTTATTGGGCCTTAATTCTTTTGCCAACTTTATTTTAAGCTCGAATTAATTGGGCCTTAAAAATAATTTTAAGGTCTATTCTAATTAAATATTGTCGACCAAAATTCTCTTATCTCAGTTTTATTTTTGGTATTGGTCTAAACACACTCAAAAGACTTATAATTAGTTAAGAAACTTTTACTTTTAAGTACATGCATAAATTTTATCTCAAGTAGTGTAAGATATTACAATCCACCCTCATTGGGGCTGACATTTTCATTGGCACATCCGTTTGGAAGTTAATTTTGTACCATTAGTAAGGTTTGGTGTAGACAACAGAACCTAGGCGACGCTGTTATAGGCTCGCGGCCTAGTTGGGAAGTACGAAATAACATGGAGTCGCCACCCGGTATGAACCAGGATAAAGATTTAAGGCCGCACTCACCCCTCGCAAGGGAAGACCTCAAACCGTTGGGTTCGGAATAGTCCTTACTTATGTCACTTGTGATGATATAATTTGTGCAATGAACTAACCAAGTCTACTCAATAATCATGCTCAAGGGTACTTAGATTTATCATGCTTTCATCCGAATAACTCCACGCAATGTAACACAACGAACATATCGAACCATTAAATCAACATATATAAATCATTATCCAAACACATCATAAACTAATAACATGCATAAGGAACAACCTAAATATGCTTTAACACAATAAATAACAAACTAAATTAAATCATGCTTAAAATAAACAAACAACCTACGAACTACAACATGCACAATACAAATTTGGATGAGACGAGACATATGTATCTTAAGCGGTACGTGGCATTGTATCCCGAGTGCATATCATACTACTGTCCATTCGGAATCGGCTATGAATTTTATGTCTGGGTTTCCATCCGATATACCACAAATGGGAACATATATTTCGCTCATCCAACAATCACATCATGCCTCAAACAACTCTCATGCAATAATATTTTTTAAAATAAATAAAATAAACGAAAGAGGATAAATAAAAAACGTGCCCTCAGGTCTAACCTCTTTTGTCATCTCACGAAAGGGCGTTACACGACCGTCGGAAGGGTTGTTGCTCCACAACTTTTCTGGTTCACTAATCCAACGTTTTTCCTTGCTGTTTCACTGTTCGGGCTACTGTTTTGACTTTGTTTTGCTGCTATTTTGAGGGTATTTTCTGGTCACTGTTTTGGGTTTATTTGGGGACTGTTTTGGGTTATTTTTGGGGTGTTTTTGTCTCTGTTTGTTGGCTGATTTGAAGGCAGATTTTGGGACTATTTCGGTGGTTAATAGGGGCAGTTTTCATAGGGCTAAGTGCGTGCAGTTTATTAGGCTTGAGTGGGCTGGTGAAGTGTGGTTTCAGGTGAGTAAAGGCTCGGCAAATGGAGGTGCTGTCCACGTGAATTAAGTCTAGTGCGTGTCTCTCTTGGTGCACGAAGATGATGAAGGTCAGGGCACGTTCGTGGGTCAGATGGCTCGGCAGTGTGCAGTTTGGTTTAAAGGGTTATTTGGGGACGGTTTTGGTGGACTATTTTCAGTCAGTTGAAGTGGCTTGGAACGTGAGGCATGGGCTGCTGCTACGCTGGGTGCTTGCGTGAAGAAGGCCATGGGCTATTTGCTTGACTTAGTCGATGAGTGAATGGGTCATCCGTTGCTTTTGTTCTATGCATGCATGGGAGCTATTAGGGTTTGCATGGCATGAGTTTGCTGCTGGTTGTTACGTGAGATGAAGGCATATTATGGCGTGGTTTGGGTGCAGGTTGAGGGCGTGTATGGGGCTGTTTTAAGGCAGTTTTGGCAGTGCAGTTTGGGGCTATATGTGAGGCTGGTTTATTGTCGGTAATGTGTGAGTTCAGGGTGCAGTGGGCGTATTTGGAGGGGTTGTTTTCAGAGGGAAGTAGGCGTGTTTGGAGGGGTGCAGGTGTGAAGATCACGCGTTATGAATGGACTGTGTTGCTTGTGAAGTGATGTGTCTTGTGTGAAGTTGGGAGTTTGAGTGAGGGTTAGAGGCTGTGTCTTGGAGGGTAGTTTGGATGGAACTGTACGTGAACAAATGGGACTGCCGTGAGAGTGAGAAGGCTGCCGAGAGGGGGCTGCTTGTGTGGCTAAGACAGAGGTAGTGGCGTGAATGGTTTTTGTGTGGCCAAATCAGTCAGGGGCTTGTGATGAAGATCAAGAGGATCAGAGGTCTTCGGCCAGTTTGTTGATATCGTTCCTCGGTAGTTTGAGTGGAGTTAGGGTTGATGAGTTGGTTCCTCCTCGTGTCGAGGTTCTCCCCGTTGCTTATGCGTGTGGCTGGTTCATGAAGGTGCAACGTCAGTGGCAGGAGGTGAGGTATAGGTGAGTTATGGGTTGGCCATGGGTTTGTATGAAGGGTGAAAGGCTTTTGTAAGGTGCATGGGTGGTTTTTGTTATTTTGTGTTTGATTAAAGGTGATTCACGTGTGATGTATGGGTTTGGTTATGTTTTTCTTGTTGCTTTGTGTCTTGTTTGTTTTGGTATTTGGTGAGGGGCGTGAGTGGCATGGCTTGAGTTATGGGTAGTGGTTGCATGTGTGGTTGATTAGGTAAGTTTTGTTTGTTTGTTATTTGGTTGGGCGTGAGGTGTATGGTTCGTGTTTGATTGGAGAGGCAATTATTTGATGGAGAGTGGTTTGGCTTATGCTGGCTTTTTTTTTTTGTTACGTGGGGATTATGGGCATGAGGCACGAGTGAGATATGGGTATGCGGGGTGGTTTAGTGAGAGAGAGGCGAGGCCGAGAATAAATCAAAACTGAGACCGAACGAGCGAACCCGAAACTTGAACAAGCGAACCAAATCCAATAAAATGTCAATTCTTGACCCTTCCCTTCCGACGACCGCTTTCCGCAACTTCCGCAACTAAAAAAGGTGGTGCCTCCGTACGAGGCTCATCATTGGGCTGGTATGCAAAAATGCAATGCCTACATTTGGCTCAATTAACAATATATTATCCACTTTAGAAGCATGCCAGCATGCCTTCCCAATGGTCTAGCTCACCCTCCTTTTGATTTATTTTTGGCTAATATAGCCCAACTCCGAAATTTTTGTTAGAGTCGATGCTCGGAGAGCCAATTCAAATCGTATTTATATCCGATTCAAGAATACGAATAATACATTTTTCCATAATATTACTTATATTTGGTCACACCTCTTGTCTTTTATATACGTATTCGATCTATTATCGATTAGATTGAAACTAAATCTGGTTTAGTGATATATATATATATATATATATATATATATATATATATATATGACCCATGATTTACAACGTAATGCGCATTTACAACGTAATTTGTAATTAACATTGGGAAGTGTCACTATAAGTTGTATATTTTCAAATAAAGTTCATTGTCAAGATTTACTAACACGGGTCGGTTAGTAAAATCTGCTGAGACCAGTACATGTCGTATATCGGGACTTATTCTGATGGTTTATCCCAATGAACCATGAGTCTCAGGAGACTCGTATAGACGTGTAGGTGTTTATTTGATAAACATTGAACGGATCACCGAAGATTTCCTAATAGATAGTACACCAACGTCATAGGAATCTTCACGAGTCGAGTAACATAGTGGTCCTTTGACTTGAGATATCACTGTGGATATATGAGTCATGCTCTACACTTTGATGGCGGTCACATCACCGATCTATTTAAATCAGACATCCACATGTTCGTTGGGTGTGGACTCATGCTCATGATATACTGTGAGTATCAGATAGAATTCGTGAATCCTACGTACATGACATATGTATCCCGCACGTGTTTGCGATCTAGTAAATCCATAGTCGTGGTACACTTCGCAAGTGAGTTCCGAGTGTTATTTAGAGATCGTAAATTTGTAAGTCGACTATATTATTCCTTAGGGATTTAACGTTCCTATCTATATCTCTGGTATAATATCGATAGCCTGTGACGGAGGGATTATACGTATGCAATAACCTCGACTTGCATATTTTAGCGAGATTATCTGTGATCGTCATAATTTACGAGTGAGTGAATTATGGACACGAAATTGGATTTTGTGACGGATAAACCTGAACTTAGAGAGTCTCACAATATGAAGTGTACTCGTTGAGCACTTGGACAACGCTTTATGAATAACACATATTATTCATAATATTTTATCGGATTAAATGAGTTAATTCGAATCGTTTAATGGTTAAACGTACACATACTTATGGGGCATTTCGGTCAATTAATAATTAATGTGTATTTATATTTGATACAAAATTTGATTAGATACAAATTAATTAATTATCAAATGAGATTTTGACACATATCATTAATATATGTATTTTCTTATTTAGTGTAAATAAAATAAATATATATTAATAATTTAATTATTTATTTATTTAGATATTTAAATGTTAAATATTTAGATAATTAAATAATATCTATATTTCATAATTGTTATGTAATATGTTTAATTATTATTGGTTACTAATGACATGATATATAAGCTTGGAGTGTACAAATTGGATTTGTCAATATTAAAGCTTTGATTATTAATTAAATTAAATAATTTTAAAATGACCATTTTGTCCCTCCTCCCTAACTCCAAAGCTTGGGTATTTAAAGGAAAATATTTTTTTTCTTTTGCTTAGTTAACGAAAACCTATCTATCTTCAACCTTAGAAAATACACCAAAGAGAGTAGAGAGAAAAGAATCAACGTAAGAGCAAAAGCTTGAAAAAAGCTTGGAGATTAAAGGTAATTTTTAATATTTTTCAACCTAGAAAAATTATTTTATTATTCTTGTATGATACAAATATTAAAGAGATTCTTTTCCACTCTAAAATTTGGGGGTTTTTGATTTGGTTGATGGATTTGATGGCTAAATACATGTGTGAATTATTTTTGAGTTCTTCATTTTTGGTGGCTTTGATTGATGTAGATATTAATTAGATTAATATTGAGAAAATTGGATTTAAAGCATGAAAAATGATTAATTTTGTTCCCTGATCAGATATAGAAAATCTAGAACTTTGGTGATGAAAATTATGATTTTTAAATGTATTGGATGTGTATTGGGCATTAGAATAATTTTCGAAAATTATTTCGGAATGAAAATATACAAAAACGGTGAAAAACGGAGTTACCAGATAATTTTTGAGTGAACCCGATAACGGCTGCCTAAACAGTGAAATTGTCACTGTTCGGGCAGCCCATGAACTTCCCATGAACTATTGGGGCTGACCTGGATAACCCCGTGTGTTTCGGTTGGTCGATTCGGTCTAAAACACATTTTATGCTATTTTACGGAAAAACATTTTTGTAAAAGTTTCGTAATATTTTCTAAATTAATTTTATCATTATTTGATATCGAATAATATGTTTAGGTGAAATATGAATGAATTATTTATATAGGATATTGAATAATTTATTTGGTAAGTTTAAAAAATTTTAAGTTACGATTTCTCTCGAACTACGCTTCCGACGCGTAAAATCCAATAAAATGATATCAAAGAGAGTCTGATCCTACATCTATTACATGTTTCATGCTTGATATATGATATTTAATCCAATTTTATTATTTGCACATGCATGTGAAATTAATTTGATTAATTTCAAATTGTTTGAAAATTTAGGAAAATCCCCGTTAAATAAAACATTAAAGTGACTAGTATTAGGAATATTTATTTCTTGTTCGCCTTGTCAAAACAGATATAAATAAATTTTTGTGGCTATATCCAAGAATGTGCCAAAGATGTGAGGATATAGTCGATGAAAATTTATTCGTACTGGATATATATTTGATATTAGACAAATTCAAGTGAAAGTGGATTCCTGAACGTGTCAAAGTTGTCAGGACTACATCAGTAGCTTGAATTTGTCATTGACAAGTGAAGCCTTGATACAGCTCCTCTGAATGTGCCAAAGCTATCACAACGAGAAACGGTCAGAACCAAAATCAAGAATCACAGTGAGTGTGATTGACAATTCATTGTCCATCTGTGAATATAAAGTAGGCGAGAACGTGCCAAAGCCGTGAGTCGAAATATATTCATAGGGTCCACTTCTCACTATGGAATTCAATTTAATTATTGAATTCTCATTTCCCGTTGAGGATTACGGTATTACATAAAGTAGTGGGAGACACTGTTAGGTTAAAAAATCCATAACTAAGGTAATGTGTAATATTATGAAAATTCTCGCTTATGTTTTCCTTATTCTATTATGTAGATAGAATTAAATTTTTATCTACTGCATGTATATTTTATATATGTTTTCTAACTTCACTTATGGTTGCAAATTTCTTGAATAGGTTCTAGATTAGAGCAAGGTATGATATAATTCTTCAGAGAGAATAGTTTCTTATGCAGTAAAGATTGACATGAATTGGTGCATGTCTCGAGATTCTTCACTGACATTAAGAAATACCTCATTAGGTATTTGTTTATCTGATAATGACATTTCTTGGTTTTAGTGACCTTTAGAGGTCACGTGTCCGACACTATTTGCTAATTAATTGTTTACAATTATTGTGAATAGTTGAAGATAAATTATAAGGCTAAAGAAATGAGATGTGTATAGTTGTGTGTAGAAAATATTGATTCTCACAATATGATAACTATAGGTATTGGATATCAGATCTCCCGTTTAGTTATTTAAAATATTGTTTAATGATTATTTTGATATTTGATATCAGAACATGCGACTATTGGATAGTTACTTGTTCTTTATAAACAATTGTTACATATTTTAATACGACTGGTAGTGTCATCGACGAAGAGATAAACATTAAGAAAAATATTTGGTTAAGTAAATAACTTAAAATAATATTTCATGAGATTTTTATCACTTAAGCATTAGATGCTTATTCCGTATGGTAAATGATGGTCTGGTGACCGGCGTAAACACACACGTATAACGCAAGCGCACGTATCGTTCAAGTAGTATAAAAATATCGATCCCACGAGGACTTAATTCCTACTATTGTTATTAATTGTTGATACTATTTATTTACAAATATCTAATTGAGGGAGAAGGGAATTGATTGCTTGAATGATTTGATTTGTAGATTTGCTAAATAAATAAAAAGATAAAAAGACAAAAGAAAATACTAAGGAAAATAAAAGACTCAAAGATATAGGGTTGTGAATCTTTCTAATATCAATTAAAAGATGAAGTAGTTAAATCATAGTTGGGTAAATTATTGAATTATTAATCTGGAACACTAAATTATGTAAAAGCCTCTTCCGAATGATCATTTACATATACCTAGTATAATCCAATTGAACCATATGTCCATGTCAATTAAATTACCTAGATTCATTAAGGTTGAGTTCCAATTATGACTACCCCCGCCCGACAGGTATATTCCTATCCTGTAAGGAAATCTATTAAAGGGTTATCTATCCTTATGGAAGATCGTGGGTTGTTGAGACTAAGGTTTTAAATTTAAAATCTCTATGTCTAGTTCATTTTAAGTTTACCTAATCAATTTTATTAGTGATCGGTTAATAAAAAGCATTAAGATTATGACTCAACAAATAACTCTTTTAATTACCCCAACTATAATCTAACCATTTATTAATACGGTGATATTAGAAATCATCACACCCTAGAATACTAACTTAGTTACAACACATAGTTAGGACTAGTAAAACAAAGATAAAAATTACTAAAAAGTAAATGCAGAAAAATAAATAAAATGCTAAGGAAAAATGAATTAACTTCTACTAAATACTAATTAGAAATCTCCCATAAAATATAATATATACTTGTGATAATTTTATCAACCAGCCATAAAGGCGGTAATATTTGTTATTAAACCAGCCATAAAGGCGGAACAGAAATAAACCAGCCATAAAGGCGGAATAATTATTTAATAACCAACCGACCAATCTGGCGGTATCCTTATTAAGTCCGGTTATAAATAGTTTATATATTATATTTTAGGGAGATAATCTAAATAGCAATAGTAAAAGAATTACATTTTTACCTTAGCGGTGAAAAGTTACCTACACATAGTAAATAGTAAAAATTGTAAGAAGTAAGAAAGTAAAATTACTATTACTATTAAAAAGTAATTAAAAATATTTACAAAACTTAAACTAAAATATTCTAGAGAGAGAAGCTCTCAATTTAGAACTAAGAAAAGAGAGAGAAAGGTGTAATGAAAACTGAAAATTCAATCTCTATTTATAGGCACGGATAAGGGTCCAGCGTCGCGATGCCCAAATTGCACTAGCGTCGCGACGCTGGGTACAGTTCGACACGTGTCACGCGCTGGTTGGTCGGCTCAGAATCTTATCCGATGACATGGCACTGTTCATGACGTCATTGCTTACGTCATGCTGATGTGTCAACTGTTCATGACGTCACTGCTTGCGTCACGCTGATGATGTGGAAGGCGACGTGGCGACACGTGGGGCGGCGGCCGTCAGACGAATAAGATTTCGACACGTGTCACGCTGTGATTGGCTGATGATGACGTGGCATGTTGACTCGGTTGACTTGCTGATGTGGCTGCTGATGTGGCATGACACATGCATCGTTGACTCGGTTGACCGGATGACGTGGCTACACGTAGGATGACATGTGGCACACTTGGCGATGATGACTGTCGGCACCGTAGGATGTTGACACGTGGCACGGCGCATTTTAGCATCTCCGTTGTGATGGTGACACGTGGCACGGCGCACGTTAGCAAAGTCAAACTTTTCTCAGATTCTGATTTGTGGACCCGGCGCATTTTAGCAGATTCGGCGCACGCTGGGAGTCGCGACGCGCAAGGATTCAGCGTCGCGACGCTGAAATGACGATTTTGCCCTTTTTGTCCAATTTTGTCCATTTTGCCCCCAAATTGTCTCCAATGCTTTCAAAACTTTATTTATCTGCAAAATAACACAAAATATATCAAAACGTTCACAAAACTCAAGAAACTATACAAAATATTAGTTTAAATGAGTTGGAAATAGTGATAGAAATATCACTCATTACACCCCCAAACCTAACATTTTGCTAGTCCTCGAGCAAAATATAAAATAAAATAACATAAAAATAACATTTAACTAAGCCACTTTCGTAGGGATCACAGTTGCATTTAGCATATGTAACAAGCCTTTAAACCCCTAGGTGTTCCTTGTGGACGAGTTGTAGTCTCGTGAAGGTTTACAGCAATGATACCCACAAACATTTTATAAAAGTAAAAAGGTAGTGAAACTAATGCACACAAAAGCAAAAAGACAAGCGAAAAGAGAATAAAGATGTTAGTGACTAATCAGGTGAAATTTCTAATCCAAGTTACTAGATGTTTTGTTTCACTTTTGAATTACTGAATAAGTAAATTCTCCGATTATTTTTACCATTCTTCATATACACAGCCAACAAAATATTAAACAACTAATTTTTGCCCACAACGGTCATAAGTGAAGTTGATAAGAGAGTAATATTTTTGTCATAAAGTTTTTATCAGAATTCACATCTTTTTGTAGTAACGGAATAAATTTTCTGATTTTTCTGATTTTTTCTTTGATTTTTTTTATTTTATTTATATACAATATCTTCCATCTATGTAGCGAGCTTTAGGTCGGTGACTCCCAAACCAGTTGGCTTTAGGGCATCAGGTGTTAAGACACCCCTAAGGACTTAATTACTCAGACTTCAGATATATATACATATATATAAATTTTTCATCATTTTTGATCCATGTAACGAGTTTTGGGCCAATGACTCCCAAACCAGTTGGTTTTAGGGCACTAGGTATTAAATTACCCTTACAGACTTAATAACTCGGATCTCAGATGTTTTTTTTTTTTTTTTTTTTTTTTTTTTTTTTTTTTTAAGAAAATATGAAGAACTCTCTATTTATTTATAGGGATTTCAGAGGAAGAGGTACATTTGAAACTAAAAATTCGAAATCTATTTATAGGCAAAAAAATCTAATTTTTTATTATTATTTTCTGATTTTTATTATTTTATTATTTTATTATTTTTTTTTGGATCGCTGAATTTTCGACACGTGGCATGGTGTGCTAAAAAAGACGGCTCGTTGAATTTTTGACATGTGGCATGGTGGTGCAATTACCAAAATACCCTCGGTGTCGGGACGCCCAAAATTACCAAAATACCATTTTCGTCAAATTTCACAGTTTTGCTCCAAATCACCTCCAGAATATCTTGAAACTTATTTCGATGTCGGGATGTCCAAAATTACCAAAATACCCTTTGTGTCGGGACGCCCAAAATTACCAAAATACCATTTGTGCCAAATTTCACCAAATTTCACAGTTTTGCTCCAAATTACCTCCAGAATGTCCTGAATCTTTAATAAGGTCAGACATTTGCTCATCCATTTGCTTTGCTTCTTGTTCCACCTTTTCTTCACAGATGTATTTTAAAATTTCTGCATTCAGCTCTTCATCTGTCATCTGTGAAATACATGTTTCAAAATTGTTAACCTGAGGATGAAAAGAAATGTCAGATTTTAGGTCTTCATCCTCTGATCTGGTTGAAATGATTGGCTCAGGTAGATCTTCATCAAACATTTGTGCAATGGAATCTCCAAGATCTTCATTTTGAGGATACAAAATTCCATCCTCAATTTTTGATGTATTTGGTACAAACAGCTCAGTTTCATCCTCGTCAGAATCTGAATAATAGAAATCAAATCGAGACTTTGTTGGTTCGGGTTCCTGAACTGATACCTCTGGTTCTTGATTCTCCTCAGCCTCCTCTTTTGCTAAAGTGTCATCGTGAAATGTTTGGTACTCTGAGGCTTCATCTGAAAATGATTCTTGAGGTATATAGCTCTGGTTTTCTATTAATTGTCTGATCTGATCTGTCATTCTCTGTATGGATCCTGCGTTACTCTGAATTTGTGCATCAAATCGAGCTTCTTGTTCTTTGAACATGTGAATCAATTGATCTTCCTCGGATGGTTCTGGTTCTTGATAAGAATCGAAGGAAGATGGTGGATAAGATGGAAAATGTGATGATTCTTCGTACCTTGGTTGATTCCAAAAATTCTGCCACTCTGAAAGGTAAATACATTGATCGCTCGGGTGGTTACCATCACAAATTACACATCTCCCCTTTTCATTCTGTTGAGCAAATGTAGAATTGCTTGATTCTGAATTCCAGTGATAGTTGTTGGGCTTGACAACAGGCCTCAGAAAACTAGACTGCTGCT
The DNA here is from genome assembly GCA_019454045.1 of Zanthoxylum bungeanum. Classification (NCBI taxonomy): domain Eukaryota; kingdom Viridiplantae; phylum Streptophyta; class Magnoliopsida; order Sapindales; family Rutaceae; genus Zanthoxylum; species Zanthoxylum bungeanum. The sequence goes on along the minus strand of SKCR01045223.1, from coordinate 28,126 downwards.
CCTGGATTTGGGGTGTATCTTCTTCTAGTAAAGCTTGTAATTTTTCAAAATGTTTCATTTTTTTAATCACCTGAAAACAAAAGAAAGAAATAAAAATTACAGATAAAGAAAAAGAAAATTAGATACAAGTAAATTAGATAGCTTCAAAATTAATAACTCAAGAAAAATAAGTCCCCGGCAACGGCGCCAAAAATTTGACCGGCGTAAACACACACGTATAACGCAAGCGCACGTATCATTCAAGTAGTATAAAAATATCGATTCCACGAGGACTTAATTCCTACTATTGTTATTAATTGTTGATACTATTTATTTACAAATATCTAATTGAGGGAGAAGGGAATTGATTGCTTGAATGATTTGATTTGTAGATTTGCTAAATAAATAAAAAGATAAAAAGACAAAAGAAAATACTAAGGAAAATAAAAGACTCAAAGATATAGGGTTGTGAATCTTTCTAATATCAATTAAAAGATGAAGTAGTTAATCATAGTTGGGTAAATTATTGAATATTAATCTGGAACACTAAATTATGTAAAAGCCTCTTCCGAATGATCATTTACATATACCTAGTATAATCCAATTGAACCATATGTCCATGTCAATTAAATTACCTAGATTCATTAAGGTTGAGTTCCAATTATGACTACCCCCGCCCGACAGGTATATTCCTATCCTGTAAGGAAATCTATTAAAGGGTTATCTATCCTTATGGAAGATCGTGGGTTGTTGAGACTAAGGTTTTAAATTTAAAATCTCTATGTCTAGTTCATTTTAAGTTTACCTAATCAATTTTATTAGTGATCGGTTAATAAAAAGCATTAAGATTATGACTCAACAAATAACTCTTTTAATTACCCCAACTATAATCTAACCATTTATTAATACGGTGATATTAGAAATCATCACCACCCTAGAATACTAACTTAGTTACAACACATAGTTAGGACTAGTAAAACAAAGATAAAAATTACTAAAAAGTAAATGCAGAAAAATAAATAAAATGCTAAGGAAAAATGAATTAACTTCTACTAAATACTAATTAGAAATCTCCCATAAAATAATATATACTTGTGATAATTTTATCAACCAGCCATAAAGCGGTAATATTTGTATTAAACAGCCATAAGGCGGAACAGAAATATACCAGCCATAAAGGCAGAATAATTATTTAATAACCAACCGACCAATCTGGCGGTATCCTTATTAAGTCCGGTTATAAATAGTTTATATATTATATTTTAGGGAGATTAATCTAAATAGTAATAGTAAAGAATTACATTTTTACCTTAGCGGTGAAAAGTTACATACACATAGTAAATAGTAAAATTGTAAGAAGTAAGAAAGTAAAATTACTATTACTATTAAAAAGTAATTAAAAATATTTACAAAACTTAAACTAAATATTCTAGAGAGAGAAGCTCTCAATTTAGAACTAAGAAAAGAGAGAGAAAGGTGTAATGAAAAACTGAAAAATTCAATCTCTATTTATAGGCACGGATAAGGGTCCAGCGTCGCGATGCCCAAATTGCACTAGCGTCGCGACGCTGGGTACAGTTCGACACGTGTCACGCGCTGGTGGTCGGCTCAGAATCTTATCCTATGACATGGCACTGTTCATGACGTCATTGCTTACGTCATGCTGATGTGTCAACTGTCATGACGTCACTGCTTGCGTCACGCTGATGATGTGGAAGGCGACGTGGCGACACGTGGGGCGGCGGCCGTCAGACGAATAAGATTTCGACACGTGTCGCGCTGTGATTGGCTGATGATGACGTGGCATTGTTGACTCGTTGACTTGCTGATGTGGCTTGCTGATGTGGCATGACAATGCATCGTTGACTCGGTTGACCGGATGACGTGGCTACACGTAGGATGACACGTGGCACACGTGGCGATGATGACTGTCGGCACCGTAGGATGTTGACACGTGGCACGGCGCATTTTAGCATCTCCGTTGTGATGGTGACACGTCGCACGTTAGCAAAGTCAAACTTTTCTCAGATTCTGATTTGTGGACCCGGCGCATTTTAGCAGATTCGGCGCACGCTGGGAGTCGCGACGCGCAAGGATTCAGCGTCGCGACGCTGAAATGACGATTTTGCCATTTTTGTCCAATTTTGTCCATTTTGCCCCCAAATTGTCTCCAATGCTTTCAAAACTTTATTTATCTGCAAAATAACACAAAATACATCAAAACGTTCACAAAACTCAAGAAATTATACAAAATATTAGTTTAAATGAGTGGGAAATAGTGATAGAAATACCACTCATCATCTGGTACGAGATAACATCACATATCTTTATCCATTTAATAAATATTGTATTCATGAATGTGATTAAATCTCATTTAACCAATGATTGTCATTGGACCATAAAATTTATTAAACTGATACATTAAATATATATAGTTTAAAGAATTGTAAATTGTTTAAGTTATTTTTCTTACTTCGTAACTTAGCCAATGAGTTATCATGACTTTGTTACATGTTTCTGATGAAAGGCGAATAGAATATTTTGACTGTTTCAAGATATTCGATCTGAAGTTTTGAAAACTGTATCTTTAAAATTCATCGCGAGTCTTTGAATTATTCAAAGATGTTTGATACGATCAAACATATGAATTTATGGCAATTAGTTCTAAGATTATTCAATGAATATGATTCTTATTCAACATTATTCTTCTACGATTCCATCGTGATGGAATTGATTAGTGGGAGAAATCAAATCTTATATGATTTGATTCGTTTGATATTGAGTGTTACCGAATTAGTTTCAATACTCTTGGAGATATGCTCCAATAACACTAATTCATCCTTTTAATTAAGGTTCCATTAGTTTCTACAGTTACGTATATGCTATGTATAATTAGAAAATTTGAATCTTGAAATTTGAGATTTGAATCTTTCTTTTGTGTAATAGTTATATAATTGAAAGTACTTGCGCCTCGGAGGTACACGTAAAAGTTTGTCATTTATTTTATTTAATAGAATATTATATTCTATTTTATAGAGCCTATTGTACACTCAGATGAACTTCTGGAAATTTATGTTCTATAATTTGGATATTAGTCAGATTTTATCAAAGCATAGAGAATACATATGTGATAGTGGGTTAGTGGAGCATACAAATTGGGCACGGTCGACCACGATAGCTGTTTTTTTTTTTATTATCGGATCACCCTTTAATAGACGTTGGAAGGCCAATCTTTTTTCCAGTTTGACAACCCGTAAATTGATGGTGGCTTTTGAGGCGCAAAAATTTGTATCTGTCCACGCCACTGGCGGACCCCACCTTGGTCGGGGAGAATATGTAGAAGACGTCGTGAATCCATAAGACATGATTCGTTGACCTAGGAGAGATAATGCAACTAGACGCATCCTAAGTTCGTTGAGGGTTAAAATACATCGATGTAGGTTACACAGCACACAGATGTAATGTAGTACTGGGGTGAAGCGGGAACCGAAGGATTGTTTGGGCCAAAATTGACCCAAGGGCAAAAACGACATCTCACGACGAAGCCAAAAGCCCATCAACCGATTGAGCCCATACCTAAAGATGTTATGCATATCAACGGACACCAGTTACAAAGCTAATATAAAAGAAACAGACACATAAATGTAGCCATTAAGATCGAGAGTTATGGGAAGAAGATGAGATCTTCAGTTATCTATCATAAAATATCTGAATTAAACCCTCAATAAAGTCGATTCCAACGGGCAGATTCACGGGGAGAAGCCTATAAAAGAAGAAAGAAAGGAAAGACAAGAAGGGGAGAAAAAAGCATTAGACACCGAAATCTAGACATTCCTACGATTGACCGCCCTCACGGCCCATAAACCTAGATTAAGGTATATATCAGACCTTAATCTATTTATCTTACTTCATCACTACATAGGCTAACTTGAGCGTCGGAGTGCACACGGCCCCCACCACACCGGTGGGCAGATCACTCCTTATTCGCTTTATTTATTTTGCAGGATTCAATCGCGCCCTACAGAAAGAAAATCTCGATTGTGGCCTTGATCTAAATCCGCGTCCACAATTTGGCGCCCACCGTGGGGCTCGACAATCGAATCGCGCAGAAGTAAAGCATTCAATCAGACCAATCAAGAATGGCCTCAAACAACGAACAAATGCCGGACCAATTGGCGACACAACTAGCCACACTCCAAGAACGACTCAAAGTTCTTGAAGAAGAAAATTCGACGGTGCGAATTTCGAATGAAAGTTTACGGCAAAGGCTGGATCACCTGTCATCCGACCCACAACATCACCTCCAAGGCCAGACCAGCAGTGGAGGTAACCAAAGCAATCCAATTGTTCCCCCTATATCAGGCGAGCCAGAAAGCAACCAGCCTCCAGCTACTCTACCTATGGATCAGACCCATCTAATGGCCAATTCAATCAGGAGGGAGATGGTGGAATTCAAAGAAGCAATTTTGTCAAGACTACCAGGAGTGAAACTTCCGATTAGGAAAAGCAGGGCCGGGGCAATTTCAGACACACCATTCGACGAATCAATTGTAGCAGTTGAATTGCCGCGAAAATTCAGCCCACCAGAAATGAAGCAATATGATGGGACTACAGATCCTGACGACCATGTTATTCACTATAAATTTAAAATGATGTCAACCGGCTTATCCCCGAGCCAATGGGAAGCAGGAATGTGCAGGTGTTTTGGGGAAACTCTGGCTGGGCCAGCTTTAACATGGTTTATCAATCTCCCATGCAGATCTATTAAGTCGTATCAGGAATTGGCGGACAAGTTCGTACAACACTTTGCGAGTTCGTGCAAGCTGGAGAAGACAACAGACGACCTTAACTCAATTCAACAAAGGAAGGGAGAGTCGCTACGAAGCTACGTTGCCCGGTTTAACCGCGAACGGATAACCATTCCCGATCTCCATCACCCCACGGCGGTCGAGGCATTCAGGAATGGTCTTCTTTATGATAATTGTCTTTATAGAAATTGACAAAATTCAGATGCTGCACGATGGACCAGGTAATGGCAAGAGCTCAAGTAGAGATCAGGTGGGAAGAGGATAAAAGGAATAAGAAAAAAGTAGATGAAACCAATTCACGAGTAGACCGAAGGCATACTACTTTCAGACGACCCAGATCAGATTTCCCCTCCTCAGCTGAAAGAAGGAACCTACATAGGGATGAATGGCGACCACACAACAGGAATTCGGACACACGACGAAGACCGTATAAAGATCGGGAGGATCTACCTGCAAGCAAGCCTCGACTTCCGGACTACAATTTCACGATTTCTCCCGGAGAATTGGTTTCGGTACTCAAGAAGTTGGGAAATGAGGTAAAATGGCCTCCACGATCCAGGGATAGTTCGTCAAAAAAAGACACTAAGAAGTGGTGTGAGTTCCACAGGGACTACGGTCACACGACCGCCGAATGCGTAGCATTGAGACTAGAAGTGTTGGAATTATTGAATAAAGGATTTTTGAAAGATTTACTTACCGACAAGGGGAAAGCTACATTGACTCGTAGGGATGAAAGAGACAGACAGGGGGATAATCCAACTCAGCCGCCCCCTATTAATAACACTGTTAATGTGATTTCAGGAGGATCAGGAATAAGTGGGGCAACCTATTCGGCAGCAAAAAGACATTCAAGGGCTCTGGCGACCAACGCGTCTCACACTTTAATGTCTGTGGAGAGAACCACCACAGGTTTGCTAATCGAGTTTCCAGACAGCGGGGATTCACTTGATTTGAATCCACACCATGATGCTTTGGTCATTTCCCTGCAAGTGGCTAATTTCATGGTCAAGCGTGTGCTGATCGACACTGGCTCCTCAGCAAACATAATTTTTGCCAGTGCTCTATCCGACATGGGAACAGAGTGGATAATGTCAGTAGACGGACAACAGTTTTGATCGGTTTTAGTGGGGAACAGAAAATGACTATGGGGGAAATACAATTACCAGTTTATGTTGCAGGTGTCAATAAGTTAACTACCTTCTTGGTGTTGGATAGCCCTTCGGCTTACAACTTGATCATGGGCAGGCCCTGGATTCACGACATGAGGGCGGTTTCGTCTACCTACCACCAGGTAATTAATTTCCCACTAAATGGGGGATTCAGGAGATTCGGGGGGATCGTTTGGCGTCAAGGAGCTGCTACCAAACGACATTGAAGTCTAAAGTTGATTCAGCATAGCAATTACCGTCTGGGCCTTGCGCGTCGGAGCAAACTTTACCAAATATAGAGAAACTTGACGAGGTCCAGATTCATCCACGGTTCACAGATCACAAAGCTTTGATTGGAGCCGGTTTAGACCCAAAGATACGAACAGAGTTAGTGGAATTCTTGAAGAAACGACACGACACCTTTGCATGGTCACACACAGATATGGTTGGCATTGATCCGGAGCTCATCACACACGAGTTGCATGTGGATCCAAACCATTCTCCTGTCAGGCAGAAAAGAAGGAAGTTCGCTCCAGAGAGAAATCGGATTATTGACGACGAAGTGCAGAAATTGTTACAGAACGGAGCGGTTAGAGAAGTGCAGTTTCCCGAGTGGCTTGCAAATGTAGTAGTGGTGAAGAAGAAGAATGGGAAATGGAGAGTCTGCATTGACTTCACAGATCTCAATAAAGCCTGTCCCAAAGATTCTTATCCATTACCGCATATTGATTCAATGGTGGACGCGACTGCAGGGCATGAACTGCTAAGCTTCATGGATGCGTATTCTGGCTACAACCAGATCCTCATGCATCCCCAGGATCAGGAGAAGACAGCTTTTGTTACGAATCGGGGAATATTCTGCTACAAGGTCATGCCCTTTGGCCTGAAGAACGCAGGAGCAACGTATCAGCGAATGGTCAGCAAGATGTTTGATCGACAGATTGGGAAAACTATGGAGGTTTATATCGACGACATGTTGGTAAAATCAACCAAGTCAGAGCAACATCTTAGCAATTTGGAAGAAGCCTTCGACATCATGGACAGGTATGGAATGAAATTAAACCCTACTAAATGTGCATTCGGTGTCGCTTCAGGAAAATTCCTTGGGTACATAGTCACACGACGGGGCATTGAAGCAAACCCAGAACAGATTAGATCCATCCTCGACATACCTTCCCCTTCCAGCCCAAAAGATATCATGCGACTCACAGGCAGGATCGCGGCTTTAAACAGGTTCATCTCTAAATCTACAGATAAAAGTTTTCTATTCTTCACTGCCTTGAAAAAAGCAGGAAAGTTCGAATGGACTGCTGCTTGTGAAGAAGCACTGAAGCAGCTCAAGCAATATTTGACCACACCGCCCCTGCTGTCAAAGCCGCTAGCCCATGAGAGGCTCTACCTTTATTTGGGGGTCTCAGAGCACGCGGTCAGTGGAGTTTTAATAAGAGAAGAATCAGGGGGTCAACAACCAGTCTACTACGTAAGCAAGGCATTGCTGGGGACAGAGACTCGCTACCCGCTAATGGAGAAATTGGTCTTCGCACTTGTCACAGCCGCAAGAAAGCTTAGACCCTATTTCCAGGGACATGCAATCACAGTGTACACGACATACCCTTTGAGGAGCATTCTCCACAAACCTGAGCTATCTGGAAGACTGATGAAGTGGGCAATTGAGTTAGGGGAGCACGACATAGACTACAAGCCGAGAACTGCTATTAAATCACAAGCATTGGCCGACTTTGTTGCCGATTTCACACCCAGTATGGATGGCAGCAGCTGAAGCTGAAATAAATTCAATTCAGCCGGCAAATCCTTGGAAATTAGCGGTGGACGGATCAAGTAATAAGAAGGGATGCGGTCTTGGAATGGTAATTACTTCTCCTTCAGGCGACATTATGCAACAGGCTGTTAAATGCGGTTTCAGAGTAACAAACAATGAAGCCGAATATGAAGCTTTGATCGCGGGATTATTATTGGCAAAGGAATTAGGTGCGAGGGAGATCGAAATAACATCAGATTCTCAGTTGATCGTCAATCAAATCAAGGGATCTTATCATGCAAGGGGATTGGCGATGGCTTCCTATTTACAGAAGGTAAATGATATCCGAATTGCATTCGACAAGTTCTCAATAACCCAAGTACCAAGGACCGAGAATTCCCAAGCAGATGCTTTGGCAACCCTGGGATCGAGTATGGAAGGAGACGAACCACGGTCAATTCCCGTAGTTTATTTGAATTGGCCAGCAATCTGGAAGGAAGAAAAATTTTAGCTAGTATCAGCTCAGACGACAATTGGATGATTCCTATCATTCAATATTTACAAAGTGGACAGCTTCCAGACGACAGGGTAGAGGCTAGGAAATTGCAGAGACAGTCAGCCAGGTTTGTGATATTTGAAGGTCAGTTACTGAGAAGGTCATTTTCAGGGCCGTATTTGAAATGCCTGGCAGATGATGAAGCTCAACATGTGTTATCCGAGTTGCATGAGGGGGAATGTGGGAACCACTCTGGCGGTAGAAGTCTAGCTCTTCGAGCCCATTCGACAGGTTATTACTGGCCGACAATGAGACAAGATTCTGTTGAATTCACCAAAAAATGCGACAAGTGCCAGAGATTCGCACCTGTTTCCCATCTACCTCCTGAAAGGTTGAATCCAATTCTGTCCCCCTGGCCATTCATGAAATGGGGCATGGACATTGTTGGAAAACTCCCAGTAGCACCGGGCCAACGTGTTTACTTGCTCGTAATGACAGATTATTACTCGAAATGGATAGAGGCAGAAGCTTATGCCAGGGTCCGCGACAAGGAGGTTCAAACGTTCATATGGAAGAATATCATATGTCGATTCGGCATACCAAAGGAAATTGTAACGGACAATGGCTCACAATTCATTAGCCATCATTTTCAAAATTTTTGCAGGAACTGGGGCATCAAGTTGAACTTTTCCACACCACGCTTTCCACAATCAAATGGTCAAGCAGAGTCGTCTAATAAGACAATCATTAACACGATGAAGAAGAGATTGGAGAAGGCTAAAGGCGCATGGGCGGAAGAATTACCAGGAGTCTTGTGGTCATATCGTACTACGACCAGATCTTCAACAGGCGAAACTCCTTTCGCCTTGGCTTTTGGTACGGAAGCAGTAATTCCAACAGAGGAACTCATCCCTTCTGCACGATGCCAATGGCTCGACGATGAAAGTAATCAACAACTGATGAACTTCAATCTCGACACGATTGATGAGACAAGAGACAAAGCATCCATTCGACTGGCTGCTTATCGACAGAAAATCTCTAAGTACTTCAACAAAAATGTCAGGACTCGGACATTCACTTCTGGAGACTGGGTCCTACGTAGAGTGTTTCAGAACACGAAGGAAGGTGGAGATGGGAAGCTGGGCCCAAATTGGGAAGGCCCTTATCGAATTGTTAGGGTTGTTGGGAAAGGAGCCTACAAGTTGGAAACCAAAGAGGGGAATCCAATCCGAAACAGTTGGAATGCGATGCACCTTAAGAAATTTATCCGGTAATTTTGATGTTTTGCCAATTAGTTATTTACCAGTCTACTTTCAAGTTTATCATTCTGTCAGTAGAGAAATAAAATTTGTAGAAGTTGTTCGACAAATTGCAATAAAACTTTCCAATAGATTCTTGTTCCATTCTCCACATTCGAAGCATAAAACCATTCGTCATTTCAATATACAAAATGATTCAAGTTACAACCTTGTTCCATCCTAACAAATTCTAAGTACAAGTTTTATCAAAAAGTTATAGATAATTTCTGAACAATTCGACATCAATCGTCAGCTCCGTCTGCATCCGTCGTTGCTGGTTGGCTGGTAGGAACGTCTCCTTCACCCTCCGCATATACCGGTTCAGAATGGACAGCGATTTGTGCCGCATTTTCTTCTTCTTCTTCTGTGTTCTTCTCAACTTCCATCATCGCTTCTACCTCGATTGGATTTCGCTCGGCTTCCTCCTTCCCCATCTCTACCTCTGTTCCTACTTCTACATCTTCTTCTTCAGACGACGAGGAAATTCCAGCGGCGCGCCTTTCATATTCCTTCATCCATTTCTCTGGCTTCCAGTCGACATGTTTTCCAGCAAGGAATTCTTGCATCAAGTCGTATCTATTCTTCATCATGGAGTCGATTGCAATATCCTCCATTTGTTCCAACAGCAACTCGTTCTCCTTCTTCAAATTATTGAAACCCTCCTTGTAACCTTCAATCGTTAACTCGGCAGTTTCCTTTTCCAACTTCAAGCTAGCCTTCACTTCCTTCAGCTCCCTCTCGAGAACTTTCTCCTTTCTCTGCGAAGCGACTAGTCCAGACCTCAATTCAGACGACTCCTTCTTAACAGCTGATAAACCCTTCTCTAGCTCCTTGACCCTCTTTTGGTTGGATTCAGCGTTTTTCCGCAAGAACAAGCTGCATTCCAGGGCCTACGACATTCAAATCAGAGCAACATTCAAAAAAAAAAAAAAAAAAAAAAAGATACTCACTTGATAGTTTAGAGCGATGGCTTTTTTCATGGCCTCCGCCGGCCCAATCTGTGCCAGTCTTACTTCATCCCCTTGGAGTAGAAGACCCTCAACGAATGAGTCGATGCTCGAAGGGTCTGAAATTGCCGTCGACTCCTTTGGAACTTTCAGAATAAGGGTATCAGAGTCTTCTTCAGTTTCACCTCTGCGACAGACTTCCTTTTCTTCTCAGACGAGATAATGTCTGTCGACTTCCCTTTTTCTACGACACCCCCACTCGAGATCATCTTTTGATGTTGAGTCCCAGTTTCTCTTTCGACCTCTAATTCTTCTTCTTCAGTTTCCTCGACTTTTTCTGCTCTTCATTTCGTCGAGTGAAGCTACTGTGAATGGACCAGACATCATCTCCTCTGCGCATGAAAATTCCTCAATTTTTAAGGGCTCTCGATATTTTTTATTCACCCCATACAATTTTTGAATCGACCACCTACAGTTTATCACGGCCAAAACGTCGTTAGAGAGGGCCAGAACTTTACCTTCGCGCTGATAGATTTCCTTCCACAACGGAGTCGCCCTTAATCTCTTCTCTTCTAGGATGGCCTTGCAGTTCCTTACGTCGTCTGGCAAAGATAGAATTGTTTCGACGTTTGAGGTGGACCGAACCGTTGAGAGGAACGATTTGTTCAGAAGTGGATCTGCAACGACAAACCCTTGGTTATTCAAAGACACAAACCACAGTTATAACCTAAAACTTAGAAAAGAACATCACTCACTCGACAAACACCAAAACTCTGGGATTCGACCAGCCCCAGTCAAACAAAATATACCCTCACCCCTTGCGAAGAAGTAGTAGGACTGCCAGTTTCCCCTATCATTAGTCGGCAATCCAATGACTAGAGGCTTCTTTCTTTGTCGAAGGATCATTGTATATTCCTTTCTCTTTCAGATGCTCCTTTATGTAATATGTCCCTAGAACATCCCTTACCTCGAAGAGTACGCCCAACTCGAAGGCTAAGCACTCAATCGACAACAGAATCCTCCATGCGTTTGGCATCAGTTGAGACGGAGCAATTTCAAAATGGTTCAACACTTCCCAGACCAGTCTGGGGATTGGAAACCTCAATCCTACTTTAAACGGACGAACGTAAAAACCTATCCACCCCGGGACCTTGTAATCAATTCTCTCAGTCGACGAAGGCACTCGGAGTTCTAGAGACTCAGGAAATCTGTACATACAACTGAGTTCCCTCAGCATTTTTCCTGTCATACGACTAGCAGGATTCCTGGATAATAAGTTGGTAGGCTCGCTGGTGCAAGGGAAGTCACTCGGCTCCTCAATTGCAGGAATTGATCTTAGAGGTATTGCCTCAGTAGGAGTTCCCGAGGAGACATGGCCAGGGTAACTACACCTTTCTCAATCAGTTTCTCGTACGACCAGTCTTTGTACGCTACCTCCTCCTCAGTTTCACTCGATGATTCGACATAACTATCTATCTTGGCTCCCAAGCTGCCTAAAGACTCTCCACTCGACATTTTCCAAACAACAAGCATATAAACAATTAAACTCTCCAGTAATCTACCCCTTGAAGATCAAAAACCACAAACACAATTTTAAGCTAAACACACTAACCCAAACATCAAACAGCCAGAGTAACCTAAGAACAGCTTGAATATTGCAATGAACACTTAAAAGAATTGAAGAACAAGAGGAAGTTAATGAAGAATACCTTGAGAAACACTTGAGAGCTCTCCTTACTCGACTTCCCCAATGAGGAGAAGTGAAACGCCCATGCCCCTTTTATAGACCCATACTCAATTTGGCGCCAATATTCCCGCCAAAAACTCCTCGTAAACCGCGATAGGGTTTGCATTAATAACAGTTGAACTAGGTCAAAGTATTACGGCATGGAGAATGTCGACAGGGGACATCCCCCAGAGACTCATGTCGAGTAATATCTGAGTTATGGTATTCACTCGTCCTTTACGACAGAGTCGAGTGAAATCCTCCTGAACCACGTCAAGGTTCAGTCGACAGGGGACATCCCCCAAGAGACTCATGTCGAGTTATATCTGAGTTATGGTATTCACTCGTCCTTTACGACAGAGTCGAGTGAAATCCTTCCTGAACCACGTCAAGGTTCAGTCGACAGGGGACATCCCCCAAGAGACTCATGTCGAGTTATATCTGAGTTATGGTATTCACTCGTCCTTTACGACAGAGTCGAGTGAAATCCTTCCTGAACCACGTCAAGGTTCAGTCGACAGGGGACATCCCCCAAGAGACTCATGTCGAGTTATATCTGAGTTATGGTATTCACTCGTCCTTTACGACAGAGTCGAGTGAAATCCTTCCTGAACCACGTCAAGGTTCAGTCGACAGGGGACATCCCCCAAGAGACTCATGTCGAGTTATATCTGAGTTATGGTATTCACTCGTCCTTTACGACAGAGTCGAGTGAAATCCTTCCTGAACCACATCAAGGTTCAGTCGACAGGGGACATCCCCCAAGAGACTCATGTCGAGTTATATCTGAGTTATGGTATTCACTCTTCTCATACGACAATGTCGAGTGAAATCGCCCTGAACCACTTCTTGGTTCAGTCGACAGGGGACATCCCCCAGATTGACTCATGACGATTCAGATGAAATTTGTACTCACTCTTCTCATACGACAATGTCGAGTGAAAACCGCCCCTGAAACCACTTCCTGGTTCAGTCGACAGGGGACATCCCCCAGGTTGACTCATGACGATTCAGATAAAATTTGCTACTCACTCTTCTCATACGACAATGTCGAGTGAAAACCGCCCCTGAACCACTTCCTGGTTCAGTCGACAGGGGACATCCCCCAGTTGACTCATGACGAGTCAGATGAAGTTTGCTACTCACTCTTCTCATACGACAATGTCGAGTGAAAATCGCCCCTAAACCACTTCCCGGTTCAGTCGACAGGGGACATCCCCCAGATTGACTCATGACGAGTCAAATGAATTCCGCAATTCGCTCTTCTCACACGACATGTCGAGTGATAATTGCCCCTGAACCATTTTTTCGGTTCAGTGGACAGGGGACATCCCCCAGTTTGACAGTCAACGGGATGAATCCAGATAACAAATGTCAAGTCAGATGGTATTGTGTTATTTACTCTTTTCACACGACAATGTCGAGTGAAAATTGCCCCTGAACAATTTCTCGGTTCAGTCGACAGGGGACATCCCCCCAGTTCGATTCATGTAGAGTCAAAAGTTGAAGTTTTACGGACCAAACCAACAGGACATACCCGTTTAACTCACGTCGAGTCAATATAGGCACTGATATCCACTCTTCATACGACCAAGTCGGGTAAAAGCCTGAGGGGTCATCCCCATAGAATTTGTGTCAATTCCAGATCAGAATATGATAACCATATCTCATACGAGTGTGTCAAATAAAGCTCCTCCCAAATATACAGTTTGGTCAACCAGAGACCCCCATCTTCCTCGACAGAGCGAAGGGCATTCCCAATTCACACGACGTATTAAAAAGTGGATTCAATCATGCTTAATATGGATTTGGGTTTACCCCAACCAAGGATAAACCCATAGCATTTCATTAGCACTCTGCGACACCCAAATCAAATTTATTCCTAAACCATCGTGGTACAGACGTATAAAGCTACTCATAAAGATTCATACGACATGACGGATACTCTTCAAGCCTAGGACTACCAGACTTGGAGAGTAGGGGACAAACTGTTTGGGCCAAAATTGACCCAAGGGCAAAAACGACATCTCACGACGAAGCCAAAAGCCCATCAACCGATTGAGCCCATACCTAAAGATGTTATGCATATCAACGGACACCAGTTACAAAGCTAATATAAAAGAAACAGACACATAAATGTAGCCATTAAGATCGAGAGTTATGGGAAGAAGATGAGATCTTCAGTTATCTATCATAAAATATCTGAATTAAACCCTCAATAAAGTCGATTCCAACGGGCAGATTCACAAGGAGAAGCCTATAAAAGAAGAAAGGAAAGACAAGAAAGAGAAAAAAAAGCATTAGACACCGAAATCTAGACATTCCTACGATTGACCGCCCTCACGGCCCATAAACCTAGATTAAGGTATATATCAGACCTTAATCTATTTATCTTACTTCATCACTACATAGGCTAACTTGAGCGTCGGAGTGCACACGGCCCCCACCACACCGGTGGGCAGATCACTCCTTATTCGCTTTATTTATTTTGCAGGATTCAATCGCGCCCTACAGAAAGAAAATCTCGATTGTGGCCTTGATCTAAATCCGCGTCCACAAGGATCCAGAGATGATACTTCATCAGAACAATGCCACTACGAAGGACATCGACGGGTGGTCTCCAGAGAGATGTACTTCCCATGGGAAAGGGCTTTGCAAGTAGCAAGTAGATCTTGAGGAACATCAGTTTCTTTCCACATGCGCTGATCTTTCGCCAGAAAAAACTGAAGGGTCATGTAATATTAGAGTTGGAGATCTTGGATTTGAAGAGATAGTGTTGAGAAAAAAATGATTTTGCTAGAGGATGGATCAGAAGGGTCGAGATTGAAACTTAAAATAATGAAGTTGACAAGGACTATCAAATCAGTATTTAAGGGATGAGACTGTTGAGCTCCCAAGGAGATAGGGAAGAAGCCCATAGCACCCAAAAAGCCACTAGAGACCCAATTTCAAATTTATTTGTTCCTGCTATTTCTCCAAAATGATGCAAATAAAAAGAAGGATCTGTTTGGGGAAAAATCAGGCACATGACACGTGGTCAAACACATTCCAAAATGGATCCAGATCCCTCGTTAGGGCCTGACAATAAAGCCTGTCATCAGAGTCTGTTACAAGACATGTCATCAGAATCTGAGGGCAGAACCTACCATCAGAGTGTGATGGCAGAACCTACCATCAGAGTCTGAGGGCATAACCTACCATCAGAGTTTAATGGCATAATCTATCATTAGAATTCGAAGTCAGAACCTCAATCAGAGTCCGAATTTGGAGCTACCCAATAGGAGTTCCATCTCAGGCTTGGTTCCAACAAAGGCAATAAAAGATCGTTGAAAGATTGAGCCCGAGATATCAACTTCTTAATGATACAAATCTGCTAAACAACAAGGAATGGGACAACCAATTAATTACTTTCAGTTTTTTAAGATGGAGAATCATCTAGAATATGGAAGTTCCGAAATTCTATGGAGTGGACCGGTTAATGTGAAACACGAATAGAATATAACCGTTGTCAATTTATTTTTCTTATTACGAGATATTATAAATATTATAAAAATCTTAAAATAAGGGATTAATCTTTTGATATTCAAGCAATAATAAAAATATTTTTTACTGTGATTTTATTCGATTCTATTATTTGTGAAATTAATTAATTACACATAGTTCTTCCATCAAGAGTGATGCTTGATCATAAAGTTCTAAACTACTAACTCATATTTTCCATATGAGTTGCTTGTTTAGTTGTGTAATTTTTATATATTATAACTTGTGTGATGCTTATGCATATATTTGTGTAATTTAGAAATATATAAATGGATTTGTTTGGTTTTTGAAAATATTACAACTTATATAATGCCACCTTGCTTTGGTGCCACTACCCAACTCCACTCCAAATGAACAGCTCCTTATGAACAGAGATTTTGTAAATATGTAAAAATATTATCCACTTGATCATTGCAATTAACAAAAATAAGGGGTTGAAATCCCTTCGCGAAACCATCAATTTCGGACTTAAGTGGAACATGTAAAATTCTCGATTGTCTTAAACTCTTACAGGAAACACACTCTTTGAATTCGAACCCATGATTTTAAGGTGAAATCTTGAACCCTACACCACCAAATCACTCTCATTGGAGACAATGATATCCACTTGATCACTGCAATTAACAAAGATTAGGGGTGGATAAAAAATCAGTGAACCAATACGATCAATTAAGTTGTATGTGTTTTTTATTCGATTTTTAAGTTGAATATTCGAAAATCAATAATCTAGTACGGTTCGACTCATTAGAAAACTAAACCATAAATAAATACATAAAATTATTCTTTAAAATGTCCCATTTAATTGGTTGGATGATTAAATAACTTTGAAATAATTAAACACAAAATAATTTGAAAGACTTAAACCGAAGCAATTTATCATGACCGATTTTATTAATTTTTTTATTCTATATAAAAAAAATCATCACAATAAAAAATGAAATCGAAACGAATCGAAAATAGTAATGATATGCTCACATAATTGAGCACATAAATATTAAAATAAAAAAAAAACATTTCATTATAAGATAAATTATATTTCATTACATGATAAAATTATTTTTTAATTAAATAATTATATATTCAGTTACATACATACATCATTTTTGAATGATATTTATAGGAGGTATTTTTAGTAACATTCATATTTTTAAACAGTTATATATTTTAGAAAAAAATTAAAATATATAATTATTTGAAATAAAAATATTATTAAAAAATATTCTCCTAAAATTAATAATTTTTGAATCGAAAATTGGGCAGTACAAAAAGAAAGGAGGGTGGGATCATAATTTGAATAATCGATGCCTCTTGGTATATAATGTCCCATCACCACCGTAGTAATTTTCTTTTGCTAAAGGTCAAAAAGGTCCCATGATTTTGATTACTACATTATTATCATAAATTCGATCATCATTCCTCCATGATCTTTCATTTTAAAGAAAAATAATAATTATCGGGAATATTTTTTATAAGATTCTAATTAGTTATATATTTTAGTTTTTCTTTAAAATATATAATTAGTTAAAGTAGGAATATCACAAAAACATATACCCTTAAAAATATTCAAAGAAAAATCATTTGATTAATTACCATATTCAATATGACGGTTGACCCTCTCATTGACCACTGAATAGGTGCAATTTGGTAAATATGGATCAATATTTGAAAGAGACAAATATTTTTATTTATTTAAAAATAAGGAAAATTATCTAGTTCCACTCTACAAATGATAAAGTCTGAAATTATTATAATATTTTTCATTTTATTATATTTTTCACTTGAAATTTTTGAAAAATATCAATTCTTATATTCTTACGGTGAAAAATTAATAATTTCTTTTATAAAATTTCAAGTGGAAATTATGCATTTTTATAATTTCGGATGAAAAAATATATACCAATGAAAAAAATTGTAATTTTAAAAATATTATAATATTTTTCAAACTTTCACAATAATTACTAAAAACCTCCCTCAACTGTTAACCATCGGACATATATCAATTTCCATCCAAAATTTTCAGAAATTCATAATTCTTCCGTCTTTTAATTTATGAAAATTGATATAAATTTAAAACCATCGAATAAAAATTAATAGAGTCTTTCGAGTATAACTGAAATTTTGCGGGCGTTAAAAATGATAATTTATTAAAAGTAAAAAACACAGCTCAAAAGTCAAAATCGACAAACGGCAGTCATTTTCCGTCTGTATATATCAATTTCCACTTGGCGGAATCGCTTCTATTTCACACTCATTCCCTCTTTAATTTCGTTTGTATTATTTGATTAACTGTTTCACCAAAACGTAATTTCAAATCTAATTGCTAATTAATAATAATAATAATAATAATAATAATAATAATTGTGCAAATCTTTCTGTGGCATTGTTATAGTTTTGTGATTTTAAAAACTCTAGGGTTTGTTTCAAAGAGCTGAGAGATATGGAAGTGGAGCAACCGAGGCTGGATAATAATCGGCACATGACTTACGATGAGGTCTCTATGGAGCGTAGCAAAAGCTTCGTCAAAGCTTTGCAGGTTTAATTTCTTGGTGTAAATTTTGAGGCTAGATCTGGTATTTCCTTTGTTTTTGAATCATTGGTTGCGTTTCTTGGTTTTGAATTTTGTTTATGATGATTTTTGTGATAAGAAGCTTGAGATTCAATATATTTGTATTTTTTTATATATGTTAAAATAATAATTAGTGTCTCGGCTATTTAAGGAGTGTAATGTGTTGGATCATATCGGAAATTCAAGACGTAATTGTGTAATGTGTCTGATCATAATATGGCCAAAGTGGCTTGTTCAAATGATATTTCTGGTTTTTGGAGGGATGATTTTCCCTCGATTATCATGTGTAACCTTTGATTTTTAATGAATTTATTTCCCTTTCGAAAAAAAGATGAGTAGGAGAAATTTGAGATTGTTTCGTTTTAAAGCATTGAAGGTTTGCACGTTTGAATTTTATTTCAAAGCAATGAATGCTTAGAAGGGAGCAGTAATAAATAATAACTTAGCTTAGGTCAGGTTTGAAAATAATTAATTACTTTCCAAAGATTTCAATGACATTTTTCATTGGTTGCAATGCTGGTTAGAATGATCAATAGGTTGAAAAGATTGAGGGTTGCTATGAACAAAGACTGTGATTGTGATGATTCGGCTAAAAGGATGTTAATCAGTATTATTTCCGTTGAATGGCTTGGAATGATTAGGAGAAGCTATTTGCTTTTAGAAATGGCTTGTACCTGTTTAAGATGGACTTGTTGTTTTGTACTATAAGGTGAAATAACAAATATGTAAAGATCTTGTTTTCAACTTGCTTGTGATCTTTTGGTTGGTTGAGTTGTTCTCACTTCTTTTTGAACTTGTGTTGTGCTATTTGGATTGCTTTCATAGTAGTTTGATCACAATGCCATTGTCCTTACAGGAGCTCAAGAACTTAAGACCTCAACTCTATTCGGCTGCAGAATATTGTGAAAAGTCGTATCTTCACAGTGAGCAGCAACAAATGTAAGGCTACTTGTGCCTCTTCTTATGATATTTCCTGATGTAATCATCTTATGATTTGGTCTAATTGTCAAATTATTCTGAAACTGTAAAATCTCTACATATTTGGATACGCATTCACACAAATAGACATCAAAATTGATTGGTAACTTCCGTTAACAAGATACATTGTTGATTCTTGCCTTGGTGATGAGCTTGAGAAGATCATATGATCACAATGCATAGAAAAAAAATTGCAATATACAAATGTTGATTTAATGAACAAGGAATGTGAGTGCTGAAAAACATTTTAATTCTTGGAAAAAACACGGGTTATATGATTGTTTTAGACATTTCCTCCTTAAAATTAGTATTCCCAAAGCTTGCATACTTCTAATCAATTTTGTATGAATTTGTGAACTGAACAATCAGCATCCACAATGATTTGTTTCTATTCTCACATTGGAAAAATATTGTTATATCATGTATTAGGGTACTTGATAACCTGAAAGACTATGCTATAAGGGCGCTTGTCAATGCTGTTGATCACCTTGGCACTGTGGCTTACAAGTTAACTGATCTTCTTGAGCAGCAATCATCTGATGTCTCAACCATGGAGATAAAGGTTTCTTGTATGAACCAGGTAAATTTCCTTGCTTTTCTCTGAGTGAGTAATGAGTATGGTGTTATTTGACTAGTAGCAAGTAAATAGTCCTGAACTTCGGATTTGTTGTTCTTAGCAACTTCTTACATGCCAAACCTACTCAAATAAAGAAGGTCTCCGGCAGCAACAGTTATTGGCGTTCATCCCAAGACATCACAAGCATTACATTTTACCAAGTATGATTATTTTTTTAGCTTATTCTAGAACTGCTAATTGATATTATACAATCCTTTATTTTTCTCATGCGTTTCTCATCTTTTCCTTCTGCTTTCGCACTCCATACTAGATTCTGTGAACAAGAAGGTGCATTTTAGTCCACGTGTACAGACTGATGCTAGGCAAAATCATTTTCCTGCTCATCTCCACCCTACAGGTATATAGGTCGTCAGAGAGATACTAACATCGTCATTTTCATTGTTGGTTTGACAGCTTTTCTTGTTCGGCTGGGTGTGTATTGAATAACTTATTCTTTACATTTAGGTATCTCTGCTTCTAAAACGCTTTCCTGGCATTTAGCCTCTGAAACTAAATCCACAGTGAAAGGGATTCAGCAGGCTTTGCCAAGGTTAGTTCAAATTGTTCTTGTATAATAATCAAAATCTGCTTTTCTATTTGTATATGATGTCTTATGAGAGCATAAACAAGCCTTTGATGTTTGCTTATATTGCAGCACTGAAGACCACAAAATTTATGGAATTTTCCATATGTTGGGTATGTATAATGAGAATGATACCTTGTACTATTATTTTCTAATGCTTGCTGTTTCGCTGATGGTGAATAATATTCAGAAATGGAAAGACCTAATATAGGGAACTCTTTTTAATGCAGATAATGAAAAGAGTAGACGAACAAAGTCCTCTGCCATCCCTGCTCAAGTATCAAGTGTAGGTCCTGCGTCTAGTGCAATTATGCAAACATTTGGTGTTTCACGCAGGGTAATGTCAAAATCAACAAGAACCCAAACTTGCCCAACACTTATAATTGGTTGCTTTAACCAAATTTTGATTTTTGAGTAGATGCAGTTGTTCTTTGTTGTTATGTCTACATGAGTTTTTGTGTGTGTGTTTGTTGATATTTGTTCTCCATTTGGTTGGTTAAGGCTTTTTGTAGATGTTTCTCATATTCCACATATTGTTTTCATGGAAGTGTCTAAAATATTGACATTTATAAACTTTCTTAGTGTGTTGGCAAGAGAAACATTGTCATTAATGTTACCTTCCTTATTGATTCCCCATTTAGTGGATTTCGCCTGGGAAATTTGTCAGTGACTGGGGCTTATAACAGTTATTCCAACTTATGTGAGATATAAGTTTCAGATTTGGATCCTTATTGTCGTCATCTTGGGCACAAAACTCTATCTCAAAAGTAGATTGACAAGTGATATTTGATTGGCCATAATAAGAGACTGAATCAACTTGCACTCATCTATGAGTTTTAGGGGTATGCTTTGCTGCTTCAGTTGGACGATCTTAGCAAACTGCGTCCCATTTTTTTTACTGCAACATAGTTTTAGGTTTCAAGGTCAGAATTATTTTTTAACTCTGGTGATGGTGCTGGGCTGTTTCGTTCCAGATACAGCATAATCATTTACTACAACTAATTGCAGATAGTCTGAAAATAATCATGACTTGGGGTGTCTGTGTTCATAGGGTCACATCATGCTAATCTGAATACTGAGCTTTATGTGGGTGTCTTCTGTGTGCTCGTGCATGTATGAAGAATACCAGTCATGTTTCAATAGGTTGTTTATCGTGTGGAATATTGTGAATATCATCATTTTGTTTTTCGCATCTACTATTCAAATGTGTATATTTGAGAGTTTATTTTGTTGGATAAAGTTAAAGACTTGTGATGAGTGATTTTATTTTGGGGCCTCTCACTAGTAATGATTATATGCTAATTGATTTTGTATATTTTCCACTTGTTCCGCACTTAACTATTCTTCTCCAATAACTAAATCCTGTTTTAACAATAACGTTGTTTCTTCCAGGATGCCAAGGAGGGTAACAAAACTTTGGCGGCGTTTAGATCATTTGAAAACCCAAGGCGTGAGATTTTACGTGCCCCTGTTCGCAGCAAAAGTGTGCTATCAGTTTTCTTTGCTAAACAGAAAACATCTACACAGAAGGCTGGCTATGTCTCATGAATACTTATCAAGGCAAGTCAAAGAAGTCAATTAGGTAGGGTTGCCATCAGTCATCATCTCACATGATTGTTGATAATGAGCTGGTTAATCGTTTACAGTTTCTTCTACTCCAATCTTTTTCTCCTTGTGACGTAATAATTGAGCGAATTGTATATAACAAAACTCGCATAATGAAGATGGTTAACATGTCTGCTAACAGTTTGTAGCTCTGATAAACGATTGTCGAAATCTAGTTGTGCAGATTACGAACTCTTTTTAACCGTCCAACATATGTACGTTGAGAATGAATTAGGTAATGTTGATAATGCTATTGATAAAGTTTGTCGAGTATGTGCTTCTTTTATTATACGCTTATGTTCTCGTCTTATGTCCAGATCTCGAAAGGACTTCTGAGAAAGTGTAAGCCCCCAAATGTAACTGTGTATTATTTTCTGATCCTAGGTATGTTTTCACCGCATATTGCATTTGGACTTTATATTTGTTGAGTGATTCTTGCACCTCATTAATATATAAGGGTTGGAAAATGGAAACAATATATGAACCGGTTCAGTTGGGGATCGGTTTAAGATTATTCTTAAATTGATCGGTTTTTGTATAGGTCTTAAAAATGAACTGAAGCGCTCTAAACGACCAGGGCACTTTGTTAGATCCACATAAAAAGCAAAAATTATTCTCACCCAAGGGAACTTTGTTGTGTTGTACGACGCCACCTTTATTGGATTCGGCATTTAGGTTGTTTGAACTTATGATATTTGGATAATAATGAGTGTAATTCGTGAATCACATTGTTAAAGTATTTTCTTTTACAATACTTTTCGTTTTCCTTATTGTCTTTTCAATTTATAAAATCTAAAAAACATTTATTTAAATGGTGTTCTCAATTAAGAGAGATTTTAAACGTTAGTAAAGAAACAAGGTGCAAGTAATGTCATAGTGCAAGTTGTGACTGAGTAATCTAACACTATTCTCAATGAATAATAGGAGTGGGCATCGGATCGGGTTAGATCCTATCCGATTTGATCCGATAAAATCGGATTGAATTTGTCTCTCGAATCCGATTGGATCGCGTTAGGTTGGTTACCTGGTTCGTCTGATTTTTTATTCGATCTGATCGAATTTTTTTCTCACACTTCCAAAACGACGTCGTTTTAGAATTAAATCTAACTCAATTAGGCTTCATTCTTCACAGACTTCATTCTTTAGACTCGAAGTCACAGCCTTCACAGTTCACAGACCCCAAATCCTCACAGACTTTCAAGTTTCATCGAACCCTTGATCATCAAATCCTCACAGGCTTTCCATCATCATCCATTGATCCTTCGAGGAACCCACACAACTATCATCATCCCTTCGACTTCGAGGAACCCACGCAACGCATACGATTTAAAGCTTCAAGGTAAGGGATTTATTTTGGATGATGATTATTGCTGAGCAAAATTGTTATGCATGGAAAAAATAGGTAGATTGAGTTGGAAAAAAAAACAGCTATCATCATCATCTCTTGATTTGGATAGTGATATTTGTAGATTGAGTTGACACCTAGAACATATTTATTAATCTGTTGCTGTAATTAACATATAAGTATTTTAATATCCACGTGGAAGGTCCATGCAATGTTGCCTCTAGGCTGTACTTTTCTATTAGGTTTCATAAGTAATCATAGTGGTATGCATTTTTGTGAATCAAAGAAATCAGATAAATCAATCTCTTAGTAGTTCTGTATTGAGACATTTTGTAGTTATATGAAGTGGAAATTTGAATGGTAAAGAGATGTAATCTTATTGTCTTGCCTCCTTGCAATCGGGATAAGACATTTTCAAATGTGAGATAGTATATCATGTTTCGGGTGTATATGACATCTCTCTCACAGCAGTTGGGTCCCATACAGTTATGAGATCCAGCTATTGTGAGAGAGATGACATATACACCCGAAACATAATATAATTTTTCATCAAATGTATAATCTGCGGATAGCTGAGCATGTTTATTGAAAAACCACCATGCATTTTCTTCTCAATATGTATTGGTTGTTTGTTTATGTTCTAACTTACTGTAATTTATCATTCTGCAAACATACATGTGAAGGTCTTGATTTGAAAACGATGTTGCGAAGATGCATAACCAATTAGTCTCTTTATTATTAGGAATATTCTTTTTTGGACTTTTACATGAGTAAATACTATTGATTGTTTTTGTGTTTTTACATGGCTCTGTTATTCTCTGTCATTATTTTATTCTTATTGGCTCTGTTATTCTTACTGGCTCATGAATTGTTCTGATTAGAGATTAATTGGTTATGTATCTCTGTAACATGGCTTTGTTTTTTCTTAGGCTAAACTGCAATGCTGTTTCATTTTGAGTCCGATTTTATACAATCTCGAATTATTAAGTTGTGTTGGTTTCAGCAGTCATGGGTCAGTTCATGGAAGCTCACTCAGTAATAGAGGGTTGTAATCAGATTCTATTATACAATTAATAGAAATAAGGAAACGAAAGAGAAAATTCCCATCAAATTCTAATAGACCACCATTGTCGAAAAAATATGATTTATCGCCATCGATCACATCAGTAGCAACTAAAACTAAAGTTACAAGATCTGAAGTGTGGAAAATTTTCCGTATGTGTGAAGATAATTCAAATAGGGTTATATGTATATTGTCAAAATACTTATGTTTGTATTACGAAGGATCGGTCCACAACAAACTTGAAGAGGCATATGGAGACCTGTAAATCATACTTGGCTTATTGTGAAGAACAATGTGCTTTGATTGGGGCTGGTGAAGAGGGAGGCACAAGTGGCAATCTCTCCGTAAGAGACGGTCATTACAATCAAGCAGCATGTCAAAAAACAACTGTGAAGTTGATCATTGTTGATGAGCTACCATTTATCTTTATAAAGAAAAAAGGTTTTCAACATTTCTTTAGTGTTGTTGTCCCTTGTTTTGATGTCCCATCTCGTGGGACTATAACTAGAGATATCATGCATTTGTATGATGATGAAAAAGTTATGTTTAAGAGCATTTTCTCTGTGGGTAATCAGAGAGTTGGTTTTGTAGAGGTTTTATAGGGAATTACAGGGTTAGCGCAGCGGAACGTAGAAAATTAGAATTTTCCGATTTCAAAATTTTTCTTGGATCAATTAAATAAATTTATTTATTTAATTAACCAATACTTAAAATCTGAAATTTTAACCCAAGAAATCAAATTTCTTATAATTACCGAATTTACCCCAAAATTTGCATTTTGTTCATTTTGGTCCTTAAATTGTCATATACATATTTAAGTGATTTCAAATCAATCCCAAAATGATTTTTACATGTCTAATACATGAGAATATAATTTGTAACAAAAAACCCAATTTTTTTTTTTTTACAATTATCGAACAGTCCCCAGATTTTTCAAGATTTGCAATTTGGTCATTTTTGTTCAAAACATGTCAAGATCAAATCCAATAAATCTAAAATTTAACATACATAATATATACATCAAATTACATCACATATATGAAAAGCCCCAAATTTTGAAAGGGTTATGAACCCTAATTTTACAATTTCCACAAATTGACAAATTAAATCAAATTAAACAAATTCAATTCTTTAATCCAATCCTTACCACACCAAATAAGTCTCACCACCATGAAACAACTCGAGAACAATTCTAGGTCATTTATGAGTGGCTAAGCAACTCTAGAATGACAACAACATCATCAAATGGCCAAAAGAGTGCTAATGAACTAATTTCATGCAATCTTTATTAACATACATGCTTTCATCTTTAAACAAGTTTCCAACACAATAATTCACATAATTTAAGATTAGAGAAAATTCTAAACTACACAAGTTGAAGTATAGAATCATAGAAACAATTTCTTAGTTAAAGAAAGTTGGAAATAACTTACAAAACTTCAAGTTTTTCAAGCTTTTTCCTTTTTTTCTTCACTTTTTTTTTTCAATCTTTTTACTTAGTAAATTTCAGAAACCTTGTGTGTAAATAAAAAATGAAACAAAAAAAATACTTATATGTTTATTATATTTATATTAAATATCTCAAATACATATATTAATGATATATGTCAAATATCATAATTTGACAATTAATTAATGTGTATTTAATAATATCAAATATTAAATACGAATACATATTAATTAAGAAATCACCATTAGGTCCCTTCGCATGTATTTTTCGTTTAATCGTTACACAAGTTATAAATAATCAGTATTATTCATAAAAATTGTCATAGTGCTCTACGAGTATATTTCACTATTGAGACTCTTTAGGTTCAGACATATCCGTCACGAAATCCAATTTCGTGTCCATAATCTACCCACCCGTAAATTATGACGAACACATATAAACTCTTTGAACCATACATGTCGAGGTCATATCATACGTATAATTTCTCCGTCACATGTATCCGGATTATTCCAGAGATATTGATATAAACGTCAAATCTCTATAGATATAATCACGTCGACGTTTCTATTACCAATCCCCTAATAACACTTAGAACTAATTTCTACAGTGTACCACAGACCCATGGATTTAACAGATTGCTAATTCCATATTGAATACCTATGCTCTGTACACAGAACTGGCAGATCCTTTCTTGATACACACATGATATCATGAGCATCAGTCCACACCCAACGAATAGGTAGAGGTCTGATCTAAATAGATCGGTGACGTGACTGTCATCTAAGTGTGGAAGATAACTCATATATCCACAGTGGTATCTCAAGTCAAATAATCACTATGCTCACTCAACTCGAGAAGATTCTTATTGACGTTGGTGTACAATCCATTAAGAATCTTCGGTGAGTCGTTCAATGTTTATCCGCTATAAACACCTACACATCTATACGAGTCTCCAAGACTCATGGTTCATTGAGAAACCATCGGAATCCAAGATTCCAATATACGACATGTACCAGTCTCAACAGGTTTACTTTACTGACCAAATAGTGTAAACCTTGACCAGGAACTGTCTAAGAATGACAACGTCATGATACAACTCAATGTCAGTTGAGACGCTTTTGCAACAGTAGAATAACTAATCATTCTAAGGTCTGTTACGTCTTTACCATATAAAAGAGGATGTTATATAATAGAAACTGTTTATTTTATTCATAATAAAATATTACATTTGTATTTATAGGGAATACATAATAAATTTGGTGCTCAGAGCACCAACCCTAATAGGTTTGACTACCGATATATAGACGTTAATTCAAAATATTAATTGCAGGTTAACACTGAATATTTTATAGACAGTGATTGAAAGTTGCATTAATGAATTCTTAGCTTCTATCCAATTAACAATCACAAAT
Source organism: Zanthoxylum bungeanum (assembly GCA_019454045.1). Taxonomy (NCBI): domain Eukaryota; kingdom Viridiplantae; phylum Streptophyta; class Magnoliopsida; order Sapindales; family Rutaceae; genus Zanthoxylum; species Zanthoxylum bungeanum. Next base: position 807 of record SKCR01045223.1, on the reverse strand, counting down.
GAGACACTATCGAAAGGCTAATAGAGTATTGTTTACAACACTAGGGTATTGTGATAATTTTTACTATAATTGTGGATAACGACAGTGCCAATGCTGTAGCCATACAACAGTTGGTGAGGAAGATGAGGGCGTGGATATGAGATGCATTGGTGCTTCATGGAGAATATACGCACATGCAGTGTTGTGCTTACATATTAAACTTAGTTGTGTCTGATAGTCTGAAAGAATTGGATGACAATATAATAACAATCCGCAAAACTGTTAAGTATGTGAGATCTTCTCCATCAAGATTGGAAGTATTTAAATCGGCGATAACACGTGAGAGGATAGAGAGCAAGGGAAGTGTCATCTTAGATGTTCATGCTATGTGGAATTCCACATACTTGATGTTGAATGCTACATTAGACTTCCAGAAGGCCTTTTGATCGAATGATTGGGCCCCTACAGATATGGATTGGGAGAAATCTCAATACTTTACTGATTTTTTGGAGACTTTTTATGATACAACGAATATGTTCAGTGCCTCATCTATCATCACATCTTGTTTTTCCTATAATGAGATTTGCAAAGTTCATACTAGCTTGAAAAACCTGACGCGTAATAAAGATTCTCTTTTACATGAGATGGTCATATCTATGAAGATGAAATTTGATAAATATTGGGAGATCACTGTCAAAATAAACAAATTGTTAATTGTCAGTACTATTCTTGATCCACGGCGTAAGATGACATTTGCCTCGTTTGCTTATGTATATTTTTTGATAATGATAATGTCAAGATAGAGGAAATGAGAAAGTCCACTAGAGA
>SKCR01045222.1:0-56547 GCA_019454045.1 Zanthoxylum bungeanum | reverse complement strand
TTTTATCTTAAGTACTATTGATTCTCTAATGAATGATTTATTAATTACAATTATGAATGTTACTCTTTCTATTCGTAATAGAAAGACTTGAGCGCTCTAATCGTTCATGTACCGAATCAACTCTTAACGAAGATACTCTTCTACTTATCGCAAGAAGGAGTGAACTCTCTATCTATGTAAAACGTCCCCAACTACACACCAAACCATGTCTCCAAAGTACATAGCTATTGGTCGGGATTGTTACACCAATCTCACCTTTGTAAATCAAAGGACATAGCCTGTCATGCAGGAGTTCGTAGTACACTCTCAATCCATATATGATAATTTAGTAAATTAAAATGAATTTTTTATTTAATAGATATTATAAGAAACTCATTTCTATTTGGGTCCAATCCTATATGATCACATTATTTAAGATGCCTTCATTCTCATGTTTCCATATGGACGATCCCGGATCAAGGTCGCCATACAATCCTATAAACCGTAAACAAAGTACCATCTTTGTTTGATCTATATGGACTATTTTAGATTACTAACTTCATACTTAAATCCTCTCGTGTATGAAACACATACACTAAGTCTGAAGGCCCATGAGTAATCTATGGTCAATAAGATAATTTACAATATGCGATATGGAAAAAATACTTTGATAAATAAATAATGCATCTTTTTATTTCATAAAATATAATTCTGTTTACATTACATGAAGCTCTAGAGCATATATCCCTACAATCTCTCACTTGCACTAGAGCAAATAGGACAAGTCACGTATCCCTAGACCATCTAGGTGACCTTCAAACACTTTAGCCGACAAGATATTTATAAACGGATTAGCCAGGTTCTCAGCGGATGTAATCTTTGTAACAGTAACGTCTCATCTATGTACTATCTCCCTAATGAGATGATATTTTCTCTCTATATGCTTCCCCTTTTATGGATTTTTGTTTCTTTGTAATTCGCTACTGCACCACTATTATCGTAATAAAGTGTGAATGGTTTATCCATATATGGAACAACTTCCAGATCTCCCAAGAAATTCTGGAGCCAGACTGCTTCCTTAGCTGCTTCAAAAGCTGCTACATACTTAGCCTCCATGGTGGAGTCAACAATACGAGATTGCTTTATGCTCATCTATACAATGGCCTCACCACTTAGGGTAAACATTGATCCAGATATTGATTTCCTAGAATCGACATCTGTCTGAAAATCAGAGTCTGTATATCCCCTGAGGATCATACCATCACCAGAATATACAAGCATATAATTTTTTGTTCTCTTAAGATACTTGATCATATGTTTCAGAGCTACCCAATGATCTGGGTTAGACTAAAATCTACTGACTACTCCACTACAAAATAGATGTCCATTCTCATGCAATGCATGACATAACATATATGAGACTATCAACTGCTGAGGCATATGGGATATGTCTCGTTTCCTCAACTCCTTGAGGTGTCTAAGAAGACTATTCATTCGACAAATGAATTCCATGTCGATAGGCAAATTGTCTTTCTTGGAATTCTGCATCCTAAATCGCACAAAAATATTGTCGATATATGATGTATGAGACGTAGCTAATAGTCGTTTCTTGCGATCCGGAAGAATCTGTATCCCAATGACATAACTGACATCTCTCAAATCTTTAATTTGAAATTGGTTAGCTAGCCGGGTTTTCAAGTCCGATAATATCTTTACATCATTCCCAATGGATCTTCTATGCCATCGCTGAAAGCGATAACTTTTGCCTCTCCAACTCTTAGATAGCGATCGGGTTGTCGTATAACCCTCCCACTGCGTCTAGGTGGCAAATCATTTTGAGAATCATGCATCTGATGCTCAGATGTTGAAGGTGCTCTGTGTTTATCAACTGTTGTTGACGATGGTGTGCTGGTCGAACCAGTATGTATCTCTTCAAGTAACACTTTACTTCGAGGTTTAAACTCTATCATATAGTCCTCCTCTAGAAAAGTAGCCTTTTTCGATACAAACACTTTGCTATCTTCAGGACTATAAAATAATCCACCCACAGTCTCCTTAGGATAGCCTAAAAATAGGCACACCTGTGAACGTGGCTCCAACTTAGTAGTTTTATTCTTCAGCACATGTACTGGACAGTGGACACCGTCATATGTGAAAATTTTGTAAACTAGTTTTACAACCACTCCAGAACTCTAAGGGAGTCTTAGGAACAAACATAGATGGAACTACGTTAAGGATATACATTGCAGTTTGCAATGCATTCCCCCAGAACGAACTAGGTAATGAACTATAACTAAACATAGATCTTATCATGTATAGTAGGGTCTGATTTCTCCTCTCTGCAACACCATTTTATTGTGGTATTCCAGGTGCTGTGAGTGGGATATTATCCCATGCTCATATAAGAATTCCTCGAAATCTATGTCAAGGTATTCTCCTCCATGATCCGATCATAAAGTTTTGATCGTTTTACCTAATTGGTTCTCAACCTCCACACGATATTTTTTGAACTTTTCAAGAGTATCTGACTTGTGCTGCAATAGGTAAACGTACTCATATCTTGAATAATCGTCAATAATTGTGACGAAGTATTCATAACCACCTCGGGCTCTTACATTCATCGGTCTGCAAACGTCCGAATGTATTAGCCCAAGTGGTTGATTGGATCTTATACCTTTTCCAGTAAAAGATCTGTTAGTCATTTTTCCTTCTAAATAGGATTCGCAGATTGGTAAAGTTCCAAGCTTTAAATAGTTTAAAGCTCCATTTTTTATCAACCTATCTATCCGATCAAGACTGATATAACCATATCTAAGATGCCATAAATATGTGTTATCGTGAGAAATATTTTTCTGTTTTGTTTTAGATTTTTCAACCTTAAACATTTTAGTGTTGAGCAGTGAATTATGTGTAAACGATCTTAACTTATATAAATTATTTTCAGAGTTTCATGTGCATATAGTTAATCCATTTCTACCAATAATAACCAAATGACTATTAAACGAAACAAAAAAACCATCATCCAATTGAAACAAAAATCAAATTCCTGCGAAAACCAGGAATAAATAACACATTGTTCAAATTTAAATAACTATTATTTAAAAAATATATACTAGAAACTCCCACTACTCTTGCTAAAACGACATCCTTTGTCTCGACCCTCATGGTGTAATCACCTTCAGCAAGGTCCCTTTCATGAGTCAAGTAGCTACAAAGAAGAACAAACATAGTTAGTGGCTCCAAAATCAACAATCCATGCGGACTTATCATCCTCTACTAATAGAGATTCGATAATAAGTAAATCGTATTTACCTGTAGCCTTTTTCCTTTTTCAGTTCAGCAAGGTATATAAGATAGTTCCTTTTTCAATGCTCGTCCTTGTTGTAGTGTAAAAACTTTCCCTTGGGCTTGGCTTCCTTGAAGCCTTTCTTGTTTGTTTTCTTCTTCATAGGCTTAGTCTTAGCTTTCCCAGTATCTTCTTGTTCTTAGAAAATTTAGAAGATTCGGCAATATTTGCCTCTCCACTAGGCTTACGAGGATCCACCAGCATTGACTTATAATGGGTGAGCTCATTCAGTAGCTGGGTCAAAGTAAAAGACAACTTGTTCATAACATAGTTGCTTTTAAACTGTAGGAAACTTTTCGGAAGAGTTTCCATGATCATGGTCACCTGGCTAAGCTCGTCAATACGAGCTCCATGAGTTTTGACAGTATTGAGATAGGCCATCATCCTTAACACGTGCTCTCAGACTGATGTCCCTTCCTTCATCCTAGCAGTCATCGTTGAAACCATAGCCTCATGACGCTGATGCTCTGAAGGTTGCCTGAACATGCCCTGCAATGACTCCATCATCTGAGATGTTGTAGTCATAGGCTCATGCTTTGCAGCAAGAACCTCAGACATCCCTGCTAGCAAGTAGCAACATGCTTTCTCATTAGCAGCGACCCATTTTTGGTAGTCATCACGTACAGCTTGGCTAGAGTTTCTGGCCGGCTCAAGAGGACACTCCTCCGTTAGGACAAACTTATGGTCTTTACATACCAGAATGGTGTTCATGTTACTTTTACATTTGACATAATTTTCTCCTGTTAATTTATCGTCAGAGAGAATGGCAATTATTGGAGAAATCATTGATGAAATAAAATAAAGTAAACATGCATTTAATATTCATTCATCGCATATTAAAATTATCAAACATTTAAGCATAAAATTAAACATGATGCATGAACCATGAATAATGAATTAGAAACCTAAGAGAAATCATATGCCACGAAAATCTATCATCTCACAAATAAGTGCCGCCATATGGTCGATCAAGTATTTACATGATAGATCGAGACAATCTCAATTGATAATATATTCTAGAATAACTCTTATTCCTATATTAACCAACCACCGTTTGATTTGATCAAAGAATTTCGATTAACATTTAATCATTCTTTTGTGAGTGTGACCCGTTGTTTCAGAATCCTTGGACTTAACTAGTGAAGTGTCACCGTAGGGTATGTCAGTTCACCAGATACATCTAGATTCTCTATCCTCTCGGAATCCAAACTTGATATTGACCCAAAATGAACACCATCCGTAGGGGACGAAAACAAAGCTGTCTCAAGGCGCTTTTTTAATCTCACGTTTTCGGACTAACAACGGAGATCGCGAGATATATTATCGTATATCCCTCTCCCACTCACTATTTAAAATAAATTTTCTATTTTAAAATATCTAATATTTTAATTTATTAGTGTCAATAAATTTATAGCGGTTAAAACATAACTTTTATATACACTAGTGTACTATTAGTGACTTTACCAATTTTAACTTTTAAAATTTAACTCACTAATGTTCATTAGTCTCTACTAATAATTTTACTTAATTAAACTAATTTAATTAAGATAGTTTTAGTGACCTTTCTTATTTTAACTCTTAAAATATTGGTCACTAATAAGTTTAAAATTTAAAATTCTAAAATGGATAAAATTTTAATTAAACCATTTAATTAATCTAGGCGCGTTATAAATTCCAATGGTACGTGGAGTTGTATTCCGAGTGCAGACCACATTATCTTCCATTCAGAATCAGCTATGAAATTGACGTCCGGGTTTCCATCCTATATACCAATGGAATTCATGATGTACTTATTAAGGCCATTATTTTAGAATTTTCAATTTTAAACCATTAAAGCAATTAATCTAATTACTTTTTTTTCATGCATACCATATTCCAATTTAACCATTTTAAATTACATAAAATCATATTTTATGTCTAGAATATCCATGTATGCAAAACATGTTATGGCATATGAAAATGCAAGAGTATGCACCCTAAGCTATATGACATGTTATTCAAACATTTCGAATTAAACATACATACAACATAAAAATTAATTTTGCATTGACATGGCTCTTATTTTTCTATACTAATCTAAATAGTACATAAAAATTAATTTTGAATTGACATGACTCTTATTTTTCCTATACTAATCTAAATAGTACATAAAATTCCCAAGGGATCCATTGGTCTTCAAATCTTACTCCATGGTAATATTGGCTCCTTTTGCGACTTTGGCAGTCCAAATTACAAATGATGAAATTTTACATAAGAAAATTTTAATTTACAACATTTGTAAAAATTGGCCTTATATCTCAAAACCAAAAACAACTTTAAAAAAAAAAGCCGACAAAATTTACAACCAATGCAAAAAAATATTCATCACATGAATCAATAATTAAACATTCATCTCATGAATATTACTTTGTGCGTACTCATCTAAACATGCATATAATCATTTATATCTCTTACAAACAAATAAAAACATTAACTTTAAATGAAAAATAGAAGGGTTAAGAACATTTTTCAATCTCGCTCTGATACCGACTTGAGGTACTACTTTCCTAACACATTGAAAACACGTTAGGCATCCGGGATCAAATTTGAAATTTTTTTTTTTTGCCCTTCCTCTTTTACAGCCGCATGTTACCAACACTTTCACTCAAATTTGCTTTGGTTTTGAACAAAATTTCAGCCCCCGAATATCCCTGGAATAACGGATCAGATCTGGACTATTTTGGACCCAAAATCGCGCCCAGTTCACTGCCCAAATCAACCCCTTTTATGCGTGAACTGCTATTGTGTTTCAGGTCTGATTTTTCAGTTAAAAACAGTCTCAATACAGTCTTAAAACACCTCTAAATATTACCCAATATTTCTGAATTAAAAACAATTCGAACAGAGCCCCGTTACACAAAGTAATATGTGACAGTGAGCAGAAGATTGCTCACTGCCATGAGATGTATTGAGAAGGACAAGATGATGAATATTGTTCGACACCAAATAGTCTTCCGTGCTATATCTCGTTACCAACAGAAAATAGAGTGGGTTATACTCACAAATAAATCTCTAAACTCTTTAGAGATTAAAATGTCACACAAGTTTTGTTTTTGGTTTTTTTTTTTTGTTCTTCCTTTTTATATTTTCAATTCTTGAGAGAATACTAAGAACAAGAAAATGTGGATAGAGTTAGAATGGCTTGGGTTAGGCAAAAAGATAATTTAATTTTCTTTTTATACGTAGGTTTTTTTTATTTCCAAAATAAAATAGACCATTCCCCTCCCCTTTGTGTAAGAATCGGCTAGCACTATTGATTTTTCAAAATTTTGTAACATAAAATTTACTTTCTATAATGGCATTAGATGTTACAAAAATGAAAATTTTATCACATTTTAAAAGGTGTAACTACCAAAACCAACAAAAGATTTCCAAAAACCTATTTTTAAAAATACAAAAATATAAACCTTTATTAAATTATGTAATATAATTTAATAAATTATAATAAATAATTATCATATAATCATTTATTATAAAACTATATATTAAAATTAATATATAATTTCAAGTGTGACAAAATAATATTTTTAATCATATTAATAATATGTATTATACATATGTGAGTATATAATTGGACTATCTAATTATATTTAATTTGGTACAGTATATCGAGCTAGCACGGGGACCAAATGGACCTAGGGTTCCAAATTCCAATAATCCCGAAATATTAATTAAACTCTTAAATAAATATTCTGAATTATTAACTTCAGATTATTCCACTAAAAACCTGAAGTTGCACTCTCGGTTGTCATTGAAAGATAATATAAACTGAACCATGTCGGTGTCCATCGAGATAGTCATTACATACAGATTGGCTATTCACGAGTATCTCATAATTAGTCATAACCATTATGAATGTTAATCTTTCTATTCATAATAGAAAGACTTGAGCGCTATAATCGTTCAAGTACCGAATCAACCCTTAAGGAAGATACTCATCTACTTCTCGCAATGAGTGAACTCTCTATCTATGTAAAACGTCCACAACTACATATCAAATCATGTCCCCAAAGTACGTAGTTATTGGTCGGGATTGCTACAACAACCTCACCTTTGTAAATCAAATGATATAGACTGTCGTGCATGAGTTTGTAGTGCACTTAGGATTCAGATCAATCCATATATGATCTAGTAGATTGAAATAAATTTCTTTATTTAACGGATATTAATATAAGAAACTCATTTCTATATGGGTCCAGTCCTATATGATTATATCATATCACTACAAGAAAATGGATCCTTTAGCGTCGAATTTAAATTTTGACGCTAAATGGTAATCCTTTAGCGTTGAATTAAAATTTTGACGCTATAATGTAAACCTTTAGCGTCGAAAATCTATTTGGACGCTAAAGGGTCAACCTTTTAGCATCAAAATTGGATTTGACGCTAAAAGTTGCACCTTTAGCATCGAAATAGTTGTTTGACGCTAAAGGGTTGACCCTTTAGCGTCGAATTTTAATTTCGACTCTAAAGGGTTTCACATTTGACGCTAAAGGTTCTAACATTTAGCGTCGAAATTCTATTTGGACGCTACAAAGTTGACCCTTTAGCGTCCAAATAGATTTTCGACGCTAAAGGTTTACCTTTTAGCGTCGAAATTTTAATTTCGACGCTAAAGGGTAAATTTAAATTTTTCGATTTCCCGCCTTCTAAAATTTGAACTTTTCGCCTAGATTTAAATTTTTGACAATTTGCGACGAATTTTTCGACGCTAAAAGTCAACTATTTCGACGCTAAAGGGTAAATTTAAATTTTTCGAATTCCCGCCTTCTAAAATTTGAACTTTTCGCCTAATAAAATTTGATTTAAATTTTTTGACATTTAGCGATGAATTTTCGACGCTAAAAGTCAAAAATTTTGAAGCTAAAAATCAAAATTTTGGCATAATTAATTCCCGCTATTTGAGGACATATTTCGTCGCTAAAGGTTATTTTTTTCCTTATAAATTAATTTGCTCTTTCATTTCTATTATTCTCACTTTTTTTCTCTCATATTCTTATTTTCTCTCTAAATTTTCTTTTTCCTTATATGTTTTGTTTCATTTTTTGTATTTTATATTAACATCCAATATTTTAAATTTTTTTTTTTAGGGGAATATGAAGATGAAGAAATTATGAAAATGAAGATGGTGAGGAAAATGAAAAACAAATGAAAGTGAAGATGAAGAATATGAAAGTGAAGATGGAAAAAATATATAGAAAAAATATATTTTATCATTTTGTTTATTATTTTAAGCTTTTTTGTTGTGATAAATTTTGTAATTTTATTTTTATATTAATAAAGATATCATTGTCATAATATTTTATAACAAATTTGTAATTATGTTCTTATATTTTTTTAAAAATTTAATTACTTTTGTAATAAAATTAGTTTTAAATTAATTTATAATATCAATTTTGTTATAATTAGTTTTTAAAACTAATTATAACGAATTTTTTATTTTTTATTTTCACTTTTAGTGTCGAAAATTTCGTCGCTAAAAGTCAAAATTTCGTCGCTAAATGTTTTATGCGTCGAAATAAATTTTTGACGCGAAATCTTGGTCGAGGTAGATATTTAGCGTCAGAAATGAATTTCGACGCAAAAAGTATTAACTTTTAGCGTCGAAAATGAATTTCGACGCTAAAGATAAGTACTTTTAGCGACAAATATTTCCGTCGCTAAAGATATATTTTTAGCGTCGAAATCAGTTTTTGACACTAAATACCTACCTCGACCAAGCTTTCGCGTCAAAAATTTTATTCGACGCTAAAGACCTTTAGCGACGAAATTTTTCGACGCTAAAGATCTATTTTCTTGTAGTGTATAAGGTGTCTTCATTCTCATGTCTTCACATGGATGATCCCGGATCAAGGTCGCCATATATTTATAAAATGGACCGCAGTTATAGATAAACCGCAAACAAAGTACCCGTTTTGTTTGCTCTCTATGGACTATTTTAGATTACTAACTTCATACTTAAATCCTCTTGTGTATGACACTCATACACTAAGTCTGAAGGCACATGAGTAATTTAGAGTAAACTAGATAATTTACAATATGCGATATTAAACAAATACTTTGATAAATGAATAATGTATCTTTTTATTTTATAAAATATAATTCTGTTTACATTATATGAAGTTATATGACATATATCCCAACAACAACACCCCATTTAATGACATGCAACATACAACTCAACCTTATATTTTTTTATGTCATATGTCACTATATGATAGCATAATAAAAAATATGGAGAGTATGGTTGTCCAATTTCTATATCAGTGAAATGGTAATAAATAAATAAATAATTAAAAAAAAAAACATGGCACTGAGCATTGGCACCTGTAGTACAATTAGGTGATGAATAGATGAAATTCGTCCGGCCGAAGCCCTGATCGATCATAAACTGCTTTATGAATTTGCGGTGTCCAAGGAGGGTGGCTTTAAAAGTAATTTGTCAGATATATATTCCGCTGCATGCATGCATGCTTAATGCTTTTTTATACGTATCGGCTTTACATTTTTACCATTTTTTTTTTTTTAAAAAGAATAAAAAACTTGGGACTTGGCTTCAGCTGACTCAAACAGCGACACCGAATATTTATTCCTTTCTTTATTCTTTCGCTCTTCTTTTTTTTTTTTTTAGTACCTACACATTCGTCCGTAATCCGTATCCATCCATCCATCCATTCATTTTGGTTCTCCTCTTCATGATAAATTTATTGACTATAAAATTAAAAAAAGGAAAAAGTTTAAGCTAGACAGTTGGAAACGTACACAAGCATCAAATTAGAGGTCATGATCTTTACTCTGGACAGAACTTCAACTGCAATATCGAGCATGCCACTATAAGAGATTTCGATTTTAGAATATATATAATGGGGATTATAAAATGAGTGATCCATGAATATTAATGACGAATCAAAAAAATGCTATTCATATGAGATCACATTAACTTGTTCCTACTAAAGAAGTTTATGAGCATATTCAGAAATTTTGTTCAGCTGGGACACGCTCAAAATTTATTATATATTTTTTTAAAAAAATTATATTATAATAAATAATATAACAACTTTAATATTTATTTTATAATATTTTTATTATTCAATCGGGATTCATGTAATGAAAACGATGTATAATAGTTTTATTGTCAATTCATGCTTTGGATAATTAACGTCGGGTGGTGGAGAAGTACCGATATCAATGATAAATCGATATCATTGAGATTATGAGACAAATTTAAAGTTTTCTTTTGTTGTTTGTAGATTTTTTAAGGTGAATAACTTAAAAGATCTAAATCTAAAATATACTTTTATATATATATATATATATATATATATATATATATATATATATATATTATATATATATATATATATATATATATATATATATATATTTTAAGAAGTAGCATTAAGGAAAAAATTGAAAAAAAAAATTATCATTATCTTATATTCTAAATTTGTTTGTAAGTTACTACTTATCTACGGTGGGTAATTGATTTTTATGAAATCAAAATAATTAAATAAATTTCAAATAATTATACTCTTATATCATTAACAAGTTGAAACTTTTCAAAATTAGTTGGATCATTAGCATAATTTTAAAACTTAGTTGAAAAGCTTTCATAAATAAAATAAAAAAATTAAAATCAATTTAAAAAATATATTTTTAAATTTTCTAAAATCCAGTCGGGACCAGCCGAGGTACGTGTTCTGGCTGATCCTAATGTGGATACACACATGACTATGTCTTACTTCACCGTTGAGAAACGAAATATGACTTTTATCGTTTTTTTTTTTTTTTTTTAGAAAATAAGATATATCATTGATTACAATAGAGGAAGGAAAGTATTTCCTCCAAAACTATTTACATTCTCATTACAAGCAACCTTAGCTAACTTATAAACAGTTATAATATTACACACTTTCAGTTTAAATTGAATCATATAAGGACTCAAAACTTTAACTGTATCTTGAATTTCGGAGATAATCCAGAAAATCTACTTTTATCGTTAGTTTAACTTAGGTTAATTAGTTTGTTTCTTTTTTACCATGAATGTGAAATAATGTCAAACCAAAATACCCAACAAACATTAGCTCTCCTTAAACTGAAATTGAAGGTAATCCAGCAGAAACTTCAAGCACTGCTACTTTGTTACGAAAAATATAAATGATTGTATCATTTAAGGGTATAGGGGGGTTTCTTTGTTTTTATATGTTTTTTAATAGTCTCATTATGAGCAAATCGATAAGGAAAAATAACTCAGTTTGGAATTGCAAATATATTTATTTCATTTGATGCGAGGGAATATGAAGATAAATTGATGTTGGAGTCAGCAAGCAAACGTAACTTGTTGAAGAAGCAAGCGAAAGTAACTTGTTGAAGAAGCTGACAAAAGTAAAACTTGTTGAAGAAGCTAGCAAAAGCAAAACGTGTTGAAGAAGCTGGCAACACGGTTTTGGCACTATAAATTGAGCCTTCCCAGATCATTGTTAGCATCTCATAAATCCCGAAATTGAGAGAATAGAGAGTAAAGAGGGTTGAGAGGTTTTTTGTAAAGTTTGTATAATAAACTTTGTAATTCTTTTGTTGGTAGTAATAAAAGAAGAGTTTTCCTCTCACATCTCCTCTATTGTGTGTGTTTTATTCACAACAAGTGGTATCAGAGCTACGGTTCCACGGAGGGATCCCGAAATTCAGAAACGAAGTTTCGGTTCGGAAAGTCGATTCCGACGAAAGTTGTCGAAAATCGATTTTGAGCATACCATCGGACTTTTCACGGCGAGACGAGCACGGTGGTATGGTATTTTCCGGCGATCGAACGGAGGCCGGAGGACGACGCACGCGCTTCCAGAGAGCTCGCCACTCGCGCCACGCGCGACACGCCCCCACGCGCTGCTCAAGGTAGAAGACGGCCACGTCAGCCGCCACGTGTCGCCCAGTCAGCGCCACATCAGCGCACAGTCAGCAGCCCAGTCAGCTGCCACGTCAGCGGTGCCTGGTAAATTTCAGATAGGTCCCTGAACTTTCTGGAAATTACAATTTAGCCCCTATACTTTCAGAAATTTTCAATTTAGTCCCTGAAATTTTGGAAATTGCAATATAGTCCCTGAATTTCCGTAATTGCACTTTGGCCCCTGAACTTTCGGAAATTGCACTTTGACCCCTGTAATTTCTGGAATTTGTAATTTGGTCCCTGTGTCGGATTTTGACAAACGAAGAGTGTCATTTCCACCATTTTCGACCATTCCGGACGCAACGGTGAGGTCCGTTTTTTGAAATTCTGCTTAGAATTTTTATGATGGAGGGGAGCAACGGAAAAATGATTTTGTTAACCAGTACAAACTATTTCACATGGAGAGGAAGGATGAAAGACCTTCTGTATGTGAAGGACTATGATGGATCGGTATTTCTGGAGGAGAAACCAGAAGGAATGACCGATGGAAAGTGGGCTAATCTTCACCAGAAAACATGCAGTACTATTCGTCAGTGGATCGACGACAGTATCGTGAACCATGTCAGTGAAGTGAAGAGACAAATGCACGTGTCTTATGGAGAAAGCTGGAGGAGCTTTTCCGAGCAAAGACTGGCAACAACAAGCTGTACTACATCAAGAAGATGATGGGTTTGAAATACCAGGAGGTACAGCTGTGGCGGACCATATCAATGACTTCCTCGGAACCATGAAGGAATTGTCTGGATTGGGCATAGACTTCGGAGATGAGGTAAATGGCTTAATACTCCTTAATACGTTACCAGAATCTTGGGAAACGTTCAGATCTACGGTGATCAATTCAGCCGCAGATGGGAAAGTCACTATGGAGATGGCAAAGACCAGGATCTTCGAGGAAGAAAAGAGGACGAGAATGCAGGAGTCAGCATCAGCCTCAACCTCAGAAGCTCTAGTGACAGAAAAGAACACCAGAAGGGGGAGGAGTAAAAGCCGAGGCCCAGGGAGATCAGACAAGAACCGAGGGAAATCAAGAACAAGAGATATTGAGTGCTATCACTGCAAAAAGAAAGGCCATATGAAGAGGGATTGCTACAAGTTGAAGAACGAGCAGTCCAGGAGAGATGGTGACTCTAATCAAGAAAGAGTTGCTACTACCACCGAGAAAACCTCCAAAGAATTTTGCATAATGTATGAAGAAGCTGTTGTGAATCTTGCCAGCCACGAGACCAGTTGGGTGATAGATAGTGGCGCATCCATACACGCCACATCTCGCAGAGACTTCTTTTCATCTTACACACCAGGGGACTACGGTGCTGTAAGGATGGGGAATGACGGACAGTCCAAAGCCGTCGGTATTGGAGACATCTGCCTTGAAACAGAGAACGGGACAAGGCTAGTGTTGAAGGGAGTCAAGCACATCCCAGATATCCGGTTAAACCTGATCTCAACAGGCAAGCTGGATGATGAAGGTTTCTGCAGCACCTTTAGTGACGGATGCTGGAAGCTCACTAAAGGATCAATGGTCGTGGCACGAGGTAAGAAAGATTCAACTCTGTATTTGATGCATGCTAAGCTTTCAAATAGTAGCATAAATACAGTTAACAGTAATGAGGCAGCCGAGCTATGGCACAAAAAGCTCGGTCACATGAGCCAAACAGGGATGGAGATACTACGCAGGCGGAATGTTCTTCCGGAATTGAAGAACTCACACTTACGGAAGTGTGAACACTGCATGGCTGGAAAGCAGAACAGAGTATCCTTCCAGAGCTCCCCGCCTCAACGGAAACCGGAGGTACTAGATCTCATACATTCAGATGTATGCGGTCCGATGCAGACACGAACACTCGGAGGGTCACTGTATTTTGTGACATTCATTGATGATCATTCAAGGAAGATCTGGGCATACACCTTGAAGAGAAAAGATCAAGTGCTGGGAGTGTTCAAGGAGTTTCATGCTTTGGTGGAGAGAGAAACCGGCAAGAAACTGAAGTGCATCAGAACAGACAACGGTGGAGAATACAGAGGTCCGTTTGATCAGTACTGCAAGACGCAAGGAATCAGACATCAAACGACACCTCCGAAGACACCTCAGCTGAATGGCCTAGCTGAGAGGATGAACAGAACCTTGTGCGAGAGGATCAGAAGCTTGCTGTCACAAGCCAAGCTGCCGAAGACATTTGGGGGGAGGCACTCATCACAGCAGTTCATGTTTTGAACATGTCCCCAGCGGTCGCACTGAAAGGTAATGTTCCTAACCAAGCTTGGACAGGTAAAGAAGTGTCGTACGAACACTTACATGTCTTTGGGTGCAAAGCATGTACACATCCCAAAGGACGAGAGATCCAAGCTTGATGCAAAGACGCGACAGTGTGTCTATTGGCTATGGTCAGGATGATTTCGGCTACAAACTGTATGATCCTGTGGAGAAGAAGATTGTCAGAAGCCGAGATGTTGTCTTGTTGAAGACCAGACCATAGAAGATATCAGAAAGGAGATGAAGACAATGCCCCAGCAATACAGAAATGTGAATCCAGAACCTCATACACCGGTGCCAGTACGAGTTGAAGATGAGGTTCCCAGACATGAGGGTACAGGTGATGAAGCTCCCAGAGATGATGATCATGATCAACCACCAGTACCAGAAGTTCCACCAACAGTTCCACAGAGAAGGTCTGACAGAGAGAGGCGACCTTCAAACAAATACTCTGCATATGAGTATGTGCTGCTTACTGACGGGGGAGAACCCGAGAGCTACCAGGAGGCTGTGGAAACAGAGGACAGAGAAAAGTGGGAGGAAGCCATGCAAGATGAGATGAAATCTTTGCATGACAATCACACTTTTGAGTTGGTGAAATTGCCAAGAGGCAAACGGGCTTTGAAGAACAAATGGGTGTACAGGGTGAAGCAACAGGAGCACACTTCACAACCCCGGTACAAAGCCAGACTAGTTGTCAAGGGATTCAATCAGAGGAAAGGCATTGACTTCGATGAAATCTTCTCTCCAGTTGTGAAGATGTCATCCATCAGAGTGGTACTCAGCTTAGCAGCAAGCCTCGACCTGGAAGTTGAGCAGATGGATGTCAAGACCGCATTTCTTCACGGAGATCTGGAAGAAGAAATTTACATGGAGCAACCAGAAGGCTTCAGAGTCAGCGGGAAAGAGGACTATGTGTGCAGACTCAGGAAAAGCCTCTACGGTTTGAAACAGGCACCGAGACAGTGGTACGTGAAGTTTGAGTCAGTTATGGGGGAGCAGGGATACAAGAAGACCACTTCAGACCATTGTGTTTTCGTTCAGAAATTTTCTGACGATGACTTTATCATCTTACTGCTTTATGTAGATGATATGTTGATAGTTGGCAGGAATCAATCGAGGATTGATAATTTGAAGCAGCAACTGAGTAAGTCTTTTGAGATGAAAGACTTGGGGCCAGCTAAACAGATTCTTGGCATCAGGATCGGTCGTGATCGGAAAGCCAGGAGAGTTATACTTGTCACAGGAGGAGTACATCGAGAAGGTACTTCAGAGATTCCAGATGGACAAGGCTAAAGCGGTTAGCACTCCTCTTGCTACCCACTTTAGATTGAGTACGAGACAGAGTCCCTCTACTGAGACAGAGAAGGAGGAAATGAAACAGGTTCCATACACCTCAGCAGTGGGAAGTCTTATGTATGCCATGGTGTGCACGAGGCCAGACTTAGCACACGCAGTTGGATTGGTCAGCCGGTTTATGTCAAACCCAGGACGGGAACACTGGAATGCGATCAAATGGATTATGCGGTATCTTCGAGGCACATCCAAGATGAGGTTATGTTTTGGAAGCAGCGACAAACCAGTGTTGATGGGCTACACCGATTCAGATATGGCAGGAGATGTAGATACCCGAAAGTCTACTTCGGGGTATCTGATTACTCTCTCAGGAGGAGTTGTGGCATGGCAGTCTAGGTTACAGAGATGTGTTGCACTTTCTACAACAGAGGCAGAATTCATTGCAGTTACAGAAGCTTGCAAGGAATTGTTGTGGATGAAGACATTCGTCCAGGAATTGGGTTTCAAGCAGGATAAGCACATTTTGTACTGCGATAGCCAGAGTAAAAATTCCACATTTCATTCGAGGTCAAAACATATCGATGTGAGGTATCACTGGATACTGGACGTCCTGAGCTCAAGGCTGTTAGAACTCATGAAAATTCACACCGACGACAACGGTGCCGATATGTTCACGAAGGTTTTACCAAAGGAGAAGCTTGAAATCTGTCGTGCTATAGCAGGGATGACAAAACTCTCCTCATAGTCAGAGTGTGGAGATTCAGAGAACTACGATTGGCTTGATCCCAACTCAGGGTACGTAGGCAGTCATACAGATGCAGCCAGGGGAGGATCCTTTGAGGATCCGGTTTGGATGATTGATGGTCGGCTCAGATTTTAGGACAATCTTCACCGAGGGGGAGATTTGTTGGAGTCAGCAAGCAAACGTAACTTGTTGAAGAAGCAAGCGAAAGTAACTTGTTGAAGAAGCTGGCAAAAGTAAAACTTGTTGAAGAAGCTGGCAAAAGCAAAACGTGTTGAAGAAGCTGGCAACACGGTTTTGGCACTATAAATTGAGCCTTCCCAGATCATTGTTAGCATCCATAAATCCCGAAATTGAGAGAATAGAGAGTAAAGAGGGTTGAGAGGTTTTTTGTAAAGTTTGTATAATAAACTTTGTAATTCTTTTGTTGGTAGTAATAAAAGAAGAGTTTTTCTCTCACATCTCCTCTATTGTGTGTGTTTATCACAACAATTGATTATGAAAATTATCAGTACTAATAAGAAAATTATGCATTATCTTTGACTAATTATATAATTAGCTGGGTAATTAAATTGTCAGAAATCCAGAATATGAAATCTATTTTTTTTCTTGTTCAAAGTAAGTTGACAGTCTATTTTGGGCCGGTTACAAGACTATTTTATGGGCTTTCACAGACAAAGGCCGTGCATTTTCAGGAGTGGTGATTGATATTTAATTTCAAATAATTCATTAGTTCTTTAAAAAAAAAATGGATTAAAAAAATTACAAAAAAAAAAAAAAAAAACAAGTTAGTTCGGACATTGGATCATAATCAATAATGATAATACTAGGAGATCGAGGTAAATTCCCAATATTTTTATTCAAAGTGTTGATGTGACACTAGTTTATTAGATTGGTTAATTTAGTAACTTGTACAATCATTTATCATTTGACAGTAATATTGATTTAGTGTTGAACCGAAATATATATTATTATTTTTTTTTACAAATTATAATTGATAGTTTTTGGATAAAATTTCTATATAATTAAATTTTAACCTTTAATTTAAATGCATATGGTAACAAAATTATTAAAAAGTTACGGACTTAATACTGAATTTAGGGGTCCGAATGCCTTTTTTTATAGTCAGACTCTCAGAGCCAGCTTAGAGAAAAAAGCCTAAGCTTGGGTTTTGTTAATAAGAAAATAATTTTTTTATTATATAAATTATTCCACTTTTTATATAGTCCGAATGCCTTTTTTTATTCCACTTTTTGAGAGAATTGTCGTTGAGGAAGAGAGGAGCCGTGAGCCCGTGACTCCGTGAGAGAGAGAAAGCAAAAGAAGGAAATGGAAAAGGAAAAGGAGAAAATGTGAGAAAATTGTTTCAATCTATTTTATTCGAAGTCGATTTCGATCGGGACTTTTGAGGAAAGTGTAGAGTTCGATGAGGAGAACATTTTGATAGTCGTATTGGCATCGGAAATTATTGATTTTCGTTGATTTCCCGATAAGAAACTTTCTTTGATTTTTCACGATTTCTTGTTGATTCGGAATTCCGATTAATGAACCAGGGGAGGCAAACGAATGCACGTCCACCGGAAAATTTGGATTCTGGACAACACGTGGCGCTCACATATTGGCAGAAGCCACGACATTGGAGGACAACACGCATGCTAATGTCGTGGCGCGTGGGGCCCACGCGTCAGATAGAATGTCGACCTCTTTGTCACGAGTCTTCCTTCGTGCTATCCTCACCCTTTCGAATAGTAACAGACTTCGAATATTGATTTTCGTGTAATTCGTCGTTATATTCGATTTATGCGTGTTATCTGTTCAGAATCTAATTAGCCTTAAAGTGTGATTAATTTACTTACTTGTGTTATTTAAATAGTTTCTATGTGATTGGAAGAGAATTACGAACTTAATCGGAAATTATGGTCGAGTAAAAATGTGTGCGGAAAGTTATTGTAGGCTCGGGATTTGGGCTAATGATGTTGAATTGATATATGAATATGTGTATATTGTGATTTGAATATTGTTGTAAATTTGACTAAAAGTTGATTGGGATTCAGTTGCTGAAATTGAAAATGGTGAGACCAGTGATGACTATGCATGGCAATTGGCCGGGCCGGGCCCGGGCTTTGATAAACCCGGTCCGAGAAGAAATAATTAGGCACGAGACTGGGAAAAGCCTTGCCCGAATCCCAAACAGACTGATCAAAGATCTATGGTAGTACCCATGATACTTGGAAACCAACATCTCCTAAAAGACGGTATATACAAAACCCAGTTCCATCGATACCTCAACCGATATCACAGCCCAGTCTTTAACAACCTTATACACGTCATTCCCAAACACAAACCTATGTTCCAGAAACATAAATCTCGATTGTACCGCTATAAACACCCACAACCCAACCGGCTGTAACCACTCAGCAACTTTATACTCAATAGCTCTCAACCATTGAGCCTGAAAGTTCTGAAAAGTTATGATAATCTTCATAACATGAGAGTGATTATGTCCATATAGAGTCCATTGAGTCAACAAATGAGATGGCAGACATCACAAATATGTCAATGACCACATCTACTGGATCAAATGAACCAATGACAGAAGAACCTGATAATTCAACAGAGCATGTGCCTACAAGAACAACGACACAACCACAGCCGGCATCCTCTAAGCCAGCAACAGGTCATTGGTTCACTTTTGATGATGTCCCACCGTCCAAATGGTCAGACGGGCTACAAGAATTCATAGCTTGGACTGATGTTATGCTGATAAAGCCATGAGCTACATTGTATAATGTCCTTGTAGAATTTGTCTCACGTACCTTAGGAGCCTTGAGGGAATAGTTCCCCAGTCTTGGAGAATACAGACAACAGAAATTCTACCAGGTCGATTCAGCAACTACAGCCATGATAATCATCCATAAAGAATTCCTTGGAGAATGAGCCACTTTGTTAGAACATGCACGCAATGAATATTTTCAAATGAGGTGTTATTCGTTAAGGTCAAAGATCTTAACACCAATTACCATAGAATTATAAAGCATTTCTACAAGCTTAACAGATACAATGATCTGAATCTAAAGCATATTTATGCTGCCTCTTTGCCAAATGAATTACATGATGAAATGCATCGCTTGATACATGCTACAAAGTAGAAAATTACAGATATGTCACTTGGTGAAATTCATCAGTTTGCTCGCAAAGCTTTAGACAAGCTTTGCGAACAAATATCATTTGTCAAAGAGATGTTAAAAAACAATCAGCCTTTCAAATCTGCTTGCAAAAAGCCTTATCTGCAGATCAAGTGCAAGGATAACAAGAGTTGTACATGTCCTTCAAAGAAAATGTCTCACTATAATCTCTTTAAGAAAAGAAGAGCAAGAAGGAGAAACAGCGCAAAAAATGACGTCCAGTCCGATATTTCCGACAGAAAGATCGGCGCGGGAAGCCTAAAGATAACATGTGCTTCATTTGCAAAAAGAAAGAGCATTTCTCAAAAGATTGTCCTAAAAATCTGAAACAAGCTGTCAAGATGGTTCAAGAGATCCATCAATCATCCAAGATTGATCTTGATGATACATATGCAAAATCATGATTTTCAGAACAAGATCAGCCTGACAGTGAAACCGTGTTTTCTCTCAACAGTCATGAGCTTTCCAGCTCAAGTGAATCTAGTTCGGATAATAGCAGTAGCTCACACAGCTACATCCCGGTGTTTACTTTACAACCATACCAGGCATTAAAGCCAACTGTTCCAGTTCTTTTAGTCCAGTTGCAGATCTTACCATCAAAATATGAAAAGCCCATTAGATTCATTGGGTTCATGGACATATGAGCTCATATGAGCATGATGAATCCAACAATTTTGCCTCCAGAAGCATGGATGGAGCATACAGAGTTTTTCAAAGTTGCTGATGGTAAAGTTTTCAAAACGGATCTCATCACCAAGAAACCTATTGGTATCCGGTTTTTCCATGATTGTATTATTTGGACTAGAGTCATTGGTTCCAATTTACCGGATAAGGATATTTTGATTGATTTTGATGTTTATCATCAATCCAAGAAGCTTCAGATCCATCCAGATGGTATTTGGTTTAAGAGATTCATTAAACCCTATACTACTATTCCAAAATTATATTTCTCCATAGTGGCTTTGGATGAGTAAAGTCCACCCCCGCTACAGAGGATTGGGAAAATTTTGGAACAGTAGAGATGAGCCTCAACCTGTGAGGTTCAAAGAAGAAAGAGGAAATAATGCTCAAAGACGAATCTGGACAGATCGTAAAACGTATTCCCCTCATTGGTTGTCATCCAAATAAGACTTGGACTCCCAAGTCTCTCCCACAGGTGCAACCTTACGTGATGTTCTAGCCATCAACATCTTCCTATCAAGAGCAGTTTCCACCGCTCGAGAAGACTGTTGATCTTCAGACTAAGGTTGTCTCTAGACCTTATGTCCAGCCAAATACAGTTACGCCCAGTGGTCAGATGGAAGAACCAAGACAACATGAGGCTGTGTTAAACTGGCACACACAGAACACTAGAGTTCAAAATATTATACTATGCAGTATTGAGACCAAAGTTGATCATGTTGTTCAACATGTTTAGAGGATATAGACAAATGTGGATTCATTAGCTATCCAGCTACAACAGTTGTATAAAAGAACAGTGGCTCAAATTGCTCAGCTCGACAGAGATCTAAGAACTATGGTCTCTCACAATTATTTTGGTCAGGAGTTCGATCATAAGGAAACTGAGATAAAGAGATTGAAGCAGAGCTTGCAAAAATGGATGCTGATAGACATACACCATTTGTTCTTCAAGCTTTCACACTTAGCCCATTTTCCCTACCAGAAACACAATTCCCGACTGTACCGCTACAAACACCCATGACCCAACCTGCCGTAACCACTCAGCAACTTTATACTCAACAGCTCTTAACTATTGAGCCTAAAAGTTTTGAACAGTCACGAGAATCTTCAGAACCTGAGAGTGATTCCATCCATACAGAGTCTATTGAGTCAACAAATGAGATGACAGACATCACAAAGATGTTAATGACCACATATTCTGGATCAAATGAACCAATGACAGAAGAACATGATGATTCAACAGAGCATGTGCCTACATGAACAACGACACAACCATAGCCGGCATCCTCTAAGCCAGCAACAGGTCCAGATGATGAAGAAGAAGACTCTAAAGTAGACATGATTGTAAAACTTGACTGACTCTCAGAGTGTTTAGACAATATGAATGAAGACGGTTCTTTCTTATTCACACTCGGATAGACTCCACCACTACCACTATTGTTTATCCGAGTGTGAATAAGTGAGAACCGTCTTCATTCATATTGTAGATACAACAACTGTGAATAAGAGAGAATCGTCTTTATTCTAAAGGTATGAGCTTTAATAGCTCTTCATTCTGTATCTGTCGTGGGATCTGCACAATCGTAAGTACCTTGTCAGCAGAAGTCTGATCTTCGAATATCATGAGGGCATATGTAGATGCTTCAGCAGATGATAGTAGACCCGGCCGATGGTTCGGTTCAGTTCTGAATCAGAACCGAACCAGACGGTTCCCGGTTCCATACTAAATGTGGAATCGGAACCGAACCGTTCGGTTCCGGTTCCATTCGTTTTTTTTTTACTTTATTGAAAATAAAAAATTGAGATTGATAAATTAATATATTTTAAAATTATGAATTTGAATTTATATAATAAACTTACATTACATAATTACATTAAATTACAAATAAAATTCTTATCTAAAAAAATAAAATAAAATAATTATTAAATTAAAGAGCTTGAACTTAAATTTTTAAAAACTTAAGTTGTCTACGTATCCTCCATGGGTGAGAGTAATCAAAGCTCACGTAGTTGTAGGACACAGGACCTGGGCGACGCATGTTCTAGGCTCGCGGCCTAGTTGGGAAATACTAAATAATATGGAGTCGTCACCCGGTGTGAACCGGGACAAAGATTTAAGGCCGCACTCACCCCTCGCAAGGGAAGACCTCAAACCGTTGGGTTCGGAATGGTCCCTTACTCATGTCACTTGTAATGAAAGGATTTATGTAATAATTTAATCAAGCTTAAGTAACACTTATTTCCAAGAGTATCATGCTTCTAAATTCTCATATGCAAAATAAAACTTATACACACATTTCACATATATCTCATATCTAAAATCGCATGCTTAACATATATCAAAATAGCAACGAACATACAACTTTATTTGCATATTACATTCAAGAAAACACAAGCACACATATTAACCATACAAACATACATATGGGCACTTTTCCAAGTGGTACGTGGAATTGTATCCCAAGTACAGACCGCACTACCGTCCATTCGGAATCGGCTACGGAATTTATGTCTGAGTTTCCATCCGATATACCACAAGAAATAATACTCAAATGTTATCACGACACAAGCATATGAATTGTAATTCATTAACATAGTTGTATTCATACATGTGGGGATAGCTACTAGGAAAACTATGCATGAAATCTAATGAAGATGACTCGATTCAGTGGGTGCGCGTTCGTGTAGCGTTCGCAAACGCGTTCGAACGGTAGACAGAAGGTTCGCGTTCGTGTAGCGTCCGAGAACGCGTTCGAACGGAACCAGACCTGATGCATTATGAAACTAAGAAAGTGTGGGGCGTTCGTATAGCGTTCGTAAACGCGTTCGAACGGTAAACAGAAGGTTCTCGTTCGTATGGCGTTTGATAACGCGTTCGAACGGAAATGAAACAGAATGCTCACGTTCGTATAGCGTTTGTTAACGCGTTTGAACATGAGGGAGACCTGATGCATGACAAGGCAAAATACATGCGCGTTCGAGTTGCGTTCGTAAACGCGTTCGAACGAGAACAGACCTGATGCATGAAATGGGATGCAATACATAAATGACAAAATAAAGGAAGGGCGCGGCGAAGTACTGCCGTAAAGGTGGGCTTTTGGGGCTATTGATCTCTCAAAGAGAGGACCTTTAGACCAACATACTAAGCCCATGCACTCGACTGAATCATGCATACATAGAATGAAAATCAACAATATCAAACATAGTGTGCCCGATTGAACGTATCTTGTATCCAACCGAACACACATCAACCGGCGCGGCAAAGCCTCGTGGTAACGGGCTTTAGCCCATCCCCATAGGGGATTTCGCATCGCACTTACTAAGCCCATGCGCTCGGTTGAATCATGCATACGAAAATAAAGACAATCATATCAAACTAAGTATGTCCGATTGAACGTATTTCGCATTCAACCGAACACACATCAATCGGTGCGGCAAAGCATCGTGGTGAAGGATTTTAACCCTCCAATTAGGGAACCTTTCATCGCACTTACTAAGTCCATGCACTCGATCGTATCATCGGATTAAACTACATGCAGAATTTAAATGACAAGAATTAAATAAACCAAAGCAACTCAAAACAAGAGGAGGTGCCGTTTTACTCAAGTGGTACGTGGAGTTGTGTCCCAAGTACAGACCGCACTACCGTCCATTCGGATTCGGCTACAGAATTTACGTCTGGGTTTCCATCCTATATACCACAAGAGACGACACTCTTCCATTCATCCAATACCCACAACACGCATCATACACACAACAAATGCCACAAATACATAAAATATAATCGAAATAAATAACCAGAAATTAAATAGGAATAAGTGTGATAGATACCCTCAGGTCTAACCTTTTAAGCTGTCTCTCGGACTCGCGTTCCACGAAGATCGAAAGGGGGTAAAGCTCCGCAACTTTTCTGGTTCACTGGTTTGCCTCTTCCTTCGCTGTTCGGCCACTCGAGCTACTGTTCCGACTCCGTTTTGCTGCTGTTTCCTTATGGTTTTGCTACCGTTCCCTCTGTATCCTCTGCTTACTGTTGGTGGGCTGCTTTGGTGTTCTTTTTAGTGTGGTTTGGTGTGATTATTTCAAAGGTTCTAAGTGTCTTTTAGGTTACCGTTTTTAAGGGATTAAGGACTGTTTTGGGAGTGGTTTAGGTTGCTGTATTTTATGTGATTTTCGGTGGTGGTTAGGGATTGTTTTGGTGTGATTTTCAGTGGTGTGAGGGTGAGGGTCAAGGGAGTGATATGCTTGTGATGTCTAGGATTTCTTGCTATAATTCTTGTGTGAATTGTGTGTATGAGCTAGAGAGATTGGAGAGGAGGGATGGCTAGGTTAGGAGTTGTTTATATAGAGAATGACTAGGGCTTCACCTTGTCTCACAAGGAAGAGATTTTGGCATTAAAGAGGGGATAGAATTTGGTGTTTAGCAAGGAAAGTCAAAGATTGAGGGGGGGACAAATTTGTTTAGATTAGGAAGTCAATACTTTTAAATTGGTGGATATCTTATTGAATTAGGAAGTCAAATATGTGATTGGCTTTAATTGGTTAAGATTGATTTTAATTAGGCATATCTTCTTTTTAGTTTTAGTATATAATATATTTGATTTATTTATATTAGGCATGATTTTATTTTATGTTTTATTTAATTGGTAAATGATTTAAATATTTTATTTAATGTTTAATATTTATTTATTTAATTTGGGATGTGTTTTATGGGCTTTGGGGGGCCAAATGGGCTGGGGTGTGAGGCTAGCAGCAAAACCAGAATTACCGGCTCCGTTCGAACGCCTCCTCGCACGCGGCACGAACGTCCGCAATCTGCACGAGGTTCGAACAAAGTAACGAACGCAGCACCAACGAAGACAGTGAACTTGTGGAATGAACTTGATGACATATTTTTCCGAATTTCCCCTTCCGACCTCCGTTTCCCGCAATATCCTTAGCTAAAAAGGTAGTGCCTCCAATTGAGACTCATCATCGGGTTTCACATGCGAAAATGCAATGCCTACAGTAGTTCTATTATATTTTAAAGATATTTCCCCTTTGTAATTTTACAATTATTTAATTATCAATCATCATCGGTGCTTGTTGATCCTTCAGCTTTATTTCGCTTGCGCTTGCAGATGTATTATCAAACAAGTCTTTAATTCATCAGGGGCATCTTCTTGTTGTCTTAGATCAGCTCGGGTCCAATCATCCACACATGTTGTTGCTTCTAGAGTAATTGGATGTAATGAAGACCGTCTGACTTCCAATATATTTCCTCACATGCTAAAGGCTTGCTCAACCGCAACGGTGGAAACATGTGCTGCCAATATCTATTTAGCAATAATTGATAATACAATATATATATTTTGATGTCGGTTTCACCATTCAATGATTTGAAAATTTTTACTAACTAAACTTTCAGTTGAAAACTCAAAATTTGTAAATAAATAATTATCTAATTTCGGGTTATTAGTCATATTATCCCTGGAACGAGATTTAACTTCTATTCTCTATGAACCGATATTAGGGCCGCTATCTTGGGTTGGCACATTTGACATTGTATTCTCAGATGAGCTTGTCATTGTTGTTTAAGAAATTTTAAAGAATTAGAGAATTGAGAAATTGATGTGTTGAAATAATGAAAAATGACCCATATTTATACAGTTTTAGAATATTTTTGTGATACCTAAAACACCCCTAAAATTAGTCGTTTTATTACTGTTACTAGGGGTAATTTGGGAATTTCCCTTTTTTTTTTGTTAGGCTCCCTGCCCCACCCAGCCTGGGCTGGCCCCCAACGGCTAGTAGCCGTGGGGGGGGGGGGGGGGGGGGTTGGAACCCTAGGGTTCCAACCGGTTCGGTTAGGGTAGGAACCGGTCAGGTTCCGGTTCCGGAACCAGAACCTTGGCCGTGTCTAGATGGTAGATCTAAGGCATGGTTCTGCAGACGATACACCAACTGGTGGTGTAAGGCAGCCATCATGGATGTCTCCACTTGATATGTACCTTGGATCTGTACTTGAATCTTCAAGGCTGTTGGCATATTTGGATCGTGTAAATACATATTAAAATTTGGGTAGAAGGTTAGCAACACACTCTCAGCATGGAGAGTTGTGAGAACAGTGCCAATTCAGCGGCTACAGCCATGAGAATCATCCATAAAGAATTCTTTGGAGAAGAAGCCTCTTTGTTCGATCAGGCTCGCAATGAATATTTTCAAATGGGGTGTTGTTCGTTAAAGGTTAAAGATCTTAACACCCATTACCAGATAATGACAAAGCATTTCTACAAGCTTAACAATACAATGATCCGAATCTAAAGCATACTTATGCTGCCTCTTTGCCAAAGTAATTACACGATGAAATGCAGCGCTTGATACAAGCTACAAAGTAGAAAATTACAGATATGTCACTTGGCGAAATTCATTAGTTTGCTCTCAAAGCTTTAGACAAGCTTTGTGAACAAAGAGAGTTTGTCAAAGAAATGCTCAGAGATAATCAGCCATTTCCTCTTTCTTCTTTGAACTTCGCAAGTTGGAATGAGCTGAAGATGCCATAAGAATCAAAGGTATTGCTGTCAAGGAGGTGATGAACGTTACTTGTTGTGGTCTGGATAACATATTAGGGATCCCGGCCCGATTTTTAATATAAAAAAAAATATGTATGTACTTTTTTATATAAATATTTATTTTATAAATATATATATATTTATTTTTTTAGAATAAATTTTCGTATTCACCACGAGGCTGTCTGTGTCCATTGGTTTTTGAAGTTGCTGTTGCCTTCATTAAAGTAGCAGCTGTTACACTGGTCAAATTGTAAAAGGTTACAAACCTGTACTTGCTGTCACCTTCTTATATTTACGACTTCTAATTTTCTGCACACAAATAGCAATTTATTACCTCAAATTGATAATTGAAATTTAATTTGACTCAAGCTCTGAGGGAATACCATTGTTATACTGTTATATTATTAAATGCTGAATGACTAATATAATTTTTAAATATTCTTTTAGAATATGAACTCTGATTGAAGTGCACATATTCGTGATGACAACATTAACAGATCCAATGTTTGGAATTGTGAAATTCATGTTCTGCTATTGTTGAAGGTTGTGACCAAGGAAGCTAATTCTCTTGCAGGGTTTTGGATCACTGTACTTAGTCACGGCTTTTCCAGTCATCATTGGGATCTCTGTTGTCTTAATTCCATTACAAGTCGTCTTGCCCTTTAACTTCCATTCATAATTTTTGATTCGCCAGATTCAATACTTTGTATATCGCATTTGTGAAATGAAAAAAGCATTTCTGTTGGGTGCCCATTTGTAAAGTAATTTTTCTCCTTCCAAAGGGCATGATTTGATGGCATATGGCTCGGGATCTCACATTAAGATCATGAGTTCGAATTCAAATAGTGCGGTTCTTATAAGAGCTTGTGACAGTCGTGAATTTTACTTACTCCGCTTAAGCTCAGAATGGATGGTTTGACGACGGAATTTCTAACGATTCAAAAAAAAAAGTAGCTTTTCTCTTTTAATTGATCATGAGCTATTGGACATCATTGAAACCTAGTGCCCAAGCTAGGATTTTCATTCACACTTATGATCAAAGACTCATTTCCATTTTATTACTAAATTGTTTGTGCTTGTAGATACTTGCATGCATAAATTTCATTTCGAGCAAGCACATGGATACTTTTTTTTTTTTTTTTTGGAAATGAAATACATTCATAACTAGAACAAAGAAGATACAAAAGGAGGGAATGATTCCTTCCAATTTCCACAAAAACTACTAGTTAAAGCAAGTCTAGCTAAATTATGCGCGACCACGGTACATACTCTAGGTCTGAACTGAACCAAAATCTGATTCGAACGGGCAATCACTTCTTGGACATCACAAATCACCCAAGTAATTTCTTTGGTACTTTGAGTCTTTCCCAGTACCAAATTAACCACATTTAACGCATCAAACTCAATTATAATAGGCAAAGCTTTAGCCTCAACAGCTAGATTTATCCCACATAAGATAGCTTCAGCTTCCACCTGTTCAATATCAAATCCCTCTGAACTCTGTTGAAGTCAGTCACTGCATGCACACTTCCCTCTATGTTTTTAATTAACACCCAATCCCACCACGGACCCCATTCAAGGGTAAGGAACCATCAACTATGCCCCTAAAACTAGGACTAAATGCCTGCTGCTTTGCATCAACACCACCTCTGCCACTCTCACAAACCAAAGAATCCTCTTTCTGA
This sequence comes from Zanthoxylum bungeanum, assembly GCA_019454045.1. Lineage (NCBI taxonomy): Eukaryota > Viridiplantae > Streptophyta > Magnoliopsida > Sapindales > Rutaceae > Zanthoxylum > Zanthoxylum bungeanum. Next base: position 27,851 of record SKCR01045222.1, on the reverse strand, counting down.
CACAAACTAATAAATGAGGAAATGAGACTTTCTGCAGTTGAGATAATTTTACCCGTGTTAGGTTTAAAGTTATGAAATATGAAATTATTCCTAGCTCCCCAAAAATTCCACATGATAGCTGCGAACAGACTCCTGTCAATTTTCTCCAAAGATTTCCAAAAAAACCTCAAAAGTTCACTAATTCATTTCCCCCTGGAAATTTTTAATGGTAGGGTACCACATCGTCTCTTTCCAGCACTGTTTTGCGCTATCACACCTAAACAAGGCATGAAGAGCTGTCTCCTCATCTATGGAACATCTAGGACAAAATACCATGATTAATGATCTTCTTTAAGTGGAGCTTCACAGACACTGGCAACAGGTCACAACTTGCTCTCCAAACAAAAATCTTTATTTTTTCAGGTGCCTCAATGCCCCAAATGTCCTTCTAGAAATCTGAACTTCCTTCTGAACTCGCTGCCTTCTGGACTTCAAGAATCTGAACCCCCAAGTGATATACACTTCTTACTGTGAAAACTCATCTCCTGTCAAAATGCCAACATAACTGATATTCTGTGCTTCTCATTGGCAGTTGAATCCTCCCGATTTCCTCTACATCCAGTGGTAAAAAGTGTTCCTTCAGGATATCCGTGTTCCAACAATTATCTTGAGTAAGTAGTGCAGCCACCTTAGAGTCTCATGGCAGTGAGGGAACAGAAATAGGCCTAAAGGAAGAGGTTCGAGGGATACAATTGCTATTATACACAGAGGCTTTGAGTTCATCTCCAATTCGCCATCTAACCATTTTTTTTCAAAATCTTTCTACCCCAAAGCAAACTTCTCCACACAAATGAAGGGTTGGACCAAAGAGGCCTCCATAAACTCACTATTTTTAAAATACATGGCCTTCAAAATTCTAGCAACTAAAGAATCATGATGCTTCAGAACTCTCCATCCCTGCTTGGCTAACATTGCTTGATTAAAAATGCTAAGATCTCTGAACCCAATTCCCTCATCTCTCTTGGATTTACTCATTGTCTACCAACATATCCAATGGATTTTCTTTCTTGAGTCAGTAGATCCCCACCAAAATGCATTCATTAGCCTTTGTGTCTCTTCACATAATCCCACTGGAAGTGTGAACACATTCATGGAGTAGGTTGGAATTGCTTGGGCTATGGCTTTGATTAACACCTCTCTACCTCCAATGGAGAACGGCTTTTTTTGCCACTGTTTCATTTTATTTCTGATTCTCGTCTTTAAATCTTTGAACAGTACTCGCTTATTCCTTCCAACCATTGCAGGCAAACCCAAGTAACTATCATGACACGCAAAAGTTATGAGACTGAGAATTCTTTTTATTTCTTCTCTCATAGTTGCACTAGTATTTGGACTAAGGTTAAGGTTGACTTCTCATAGTTGATAACCTGTCCCGATGCCTCCGAATAACACACCAATAAGTTCTTGAGATATTCGCATTCTTTAATCTTCGCCTATATAAACAATAGACTATCATCGGCAAAAAACAGATGGGTTATGGACATTTTCCCGAACTTAAACCCTGTAATCTTCTTCTCTCTTTCGGCTACATGGAGTAGTGCAGATAAGGCTTCAGCGTAAAGAATGAAAAGGTAAGGGGAGAGTGGACACCCTTGTCTGAGGCACCTCTCAGAAGAAAATAGTATTTGGGAGTACTTATGCAATTGCGGACAAGGATTCACCACTGTTCGAGGAACCCCATCCTATCTAGAACACGGTCAACGAAAGTCCATTCCACTCTATCATAGGCCTTATTGATGTCCAATTTAATTGCTACTCCCCCCGAACGCCCAGACTTTCTGTTCTTCAGTCTATGGAGCCCTTCAAAACCCACTAGAACATCATCTGAGATCAGCATATTCGGAACAAAAGCACTCTGGTTCTCCGAGACTAGGCTGTTGAGTATAGGCTTCAATCTGTTAGCTACTGTTTTCGCAATGATCCTGTAGACAACATTTGAGAGACTAATAGGTCGATACTGTGTGATGTGCTGAGGGTTCTTCACCTTTGGGATAAGAACAATGGGGGTGTGATTTAAGGGTTCCAAACTTGCATTGTCGTTTATGACAGCCAGACAAAGTCTAGTGATTTTGGACCCAACTGATGACCGATGCTTCTGGTAGAACGCTGCTGGGAATCCATCCGGTCCTGGAGCTTTGGTTGGGAACATGCCTCTGAGAGCCTCCTCGACATCTCTAGCCATAAAAAGCATTTAAAATCTCTTGATGATCTCCAGAAATCTTCCTACAAAGACATTTAAGAGCTCTGTCCATCTGGGATTCAGAAGGATTAGAAGATCTGAAAAGCTTTGAGAAATAATCACTAATCACCACCTATATATGATCTTCGTCTTTCACCCAATTCACTTCCTCATCAAAAATCCCACTAATCTCATTCATTTTTCTTCTCTCTGAAGCTCTAGCATGGAAAAAATTTTGTATTCCTATCTCCGACCTTTAACCAATCAGCCCTAGCCCTTTGTCTCCAGTAAGTTTCTTGTTCCTGCAGATATTGATCACATTGCGCTTCCAACTCCAAAATCAACCTTCCATCCATATATTGATCTCATTCTTCTCTTAAATCATCCATTCTCTGGCTCAGCTCCCTCATTCGAATATGCTTCCTGCTGAATTCGCGGCTGCTCCAGCTTTTCAGTTGTGCTTGAGTCTTCGCAGTTTGCTTGAGAAAAAGATCAATGACCCCAGGCCTACAAAACGGTTCACCCTGCTCATCTCCCCAACATTTCTTGACAATTTCTTTACACTCCTCATAGTTACTCCAGAGATCTCCATAGAAGAAACGTTTCTTTCTATGACATTGATTACAGACTACACTATGTCAAGATTTCTCAATTACTTATAAAAAAATTGGGCAATGGTCTGATGCCTATGTATTCAAATGTCTAGTTGTAAGCGAGAAATTCAACTCATTCCATCTTGTATTAGCAAGAAATCTATCCAATTTCTTTTCGATGAGGGCCTCTCCAAATCACCGATTAGACCAAGTATAAGGATAGCCAATACCGCCTACATCATCCAGGCCACACTCCTCTACTGATTGACAGAAATCTTCCATACTCTTAGACTCTCCATCTCTACCTCTGTTTTTCTCCATTTTATCCATTATTTCATTGAAGTCGCCTCCACAAATCCATGGGAGATTAATTTTTCCATTTAGCCTATTCAGTAAGGTCCATGTGTTTTGTTTTAACATAGCTTCTGGATGCCCATAAATGTCAGTGAACCTCCACTTCAGCCTTGTCTCATTCGTGATAATTGCATCTATATAGTGTTGGCTGTATGAAATTACTCTAAGGTCAACCTCATTCTTCCATAATAAGGCTATTCCTCAACTCTTCCCCCGACCTGCAACCACAACTCCATTTTCAAATGCTAATTTGCGCTTCACCTCTTCCATTTTGTGTATTGGCAATTTTGTCTCACAAACAAAAACTAAATTAGGTCTATTTACACGGATAATTTCTTTACACAGAATTCTCGGTCATTCCCCAGCCCTCGAGCATTCCAGCACAACACATTCATAGCATCCGGCGAGGTTGCTTGACAGCCTCCGCCGATATCAAAATGGTTTCAACCACAAACTCATTTTCCTTAACTATCACCCATTCGCTCACCTTTTGATTCAGGTCTACACTTGTGAGGGCCCGACGCCCCTCCTGATTTCCTTTACCTGTTAAATCCATCTTCTGTCTTTTGAGATCAAAGCTCGATCCTGCCTCTTTGTCCCCTTCAAAGACTCTATTGGCTTTCGGCTTGTAAGACACATGTGAGACTGATACACTTGGGGAGCTTCTAGCTTTAGGTTTCCATTTTTTCCTCATCTTACTATGGCTTATGGGCCTACCATTCTGAGGCCCATCATTTTCTTTTCCCTTACTCACATGCAGCCTACTTTCCACTAGCACCTCTTGGCCCACAATTTCCTCATCCCCTATGCTCATCACCATTCTAGGGTTCTCTGTCCTATCACCATCCAGCGGCAGACCTCTCTCTCTGACTCCCCTAGAGTTGCACTGCCCCATGGCACCATCTGTTCTGACAACTTCCTCTGCTTGTACAGTCGTATCAATGTTCATTGGGCTCTTGTCAGCTCTAGGATTAGGTAGTACTGCTAAACTACCCATCTCCTCCTTAGAAACCGGCATCGTACACAAGGGTGTTTCCAGGCAAAGCAAAACACGGTCCTTCTTTTGGTTCACTTTCATCTGGCAATACGGGAAGAAAATTTGGTCTGATAATTTTTCGGCACTAACAACCTCTACTACAGGGCCGTCATTCTCTGCTGGACTAGTCACCATTCCCAATTGAGTCTGTTCATGCTCTACCTCTGTTTCAGTTGGTTCATCCCTTTTCCCCTCCGCATGAAAGGAGAAAACTGGTTTACTATGACTCTCACTCTTAAATCTGTTGCTTTTAGTCCAATCCCCAGAGCCTCCTGTTAGTTTTGGAATTTGAGATTGGCTTTCCAGATCACCCTCGTAGGCCTTCTCACACTCCCTAAATCCATGACCAAGAATTCCACAAAAGAAACAGAACTCTGGTAGCTTCTCGTATTGCACCGGTATGATCACCGGTTGGCCCTCAACCTCATGAGTTAATTTAATGAATCTCACTAAAGGTTGTTCCACCTTAATCTGAACTCTGATTCTTATAAATCTCCCTCATGCTTTTGCTCTCTGGCCCATATACATTTCTTGGACTGCCCCTATCTGACTGCCCAAGAACTTAGCCGCCTTATCATTCAAGCACACCACCGGAACATTATGGAGTTGAATCCAAAACTGGGATTCTTCAAATCGTTGTTGTGAAACCTCTCCCATCCCCCTAAGTGGTGAAAGCACTAGCAGGGAGTTCTCAAAATGCCAAGGACCAGTGACCATAACTCTTCTACGGTCTATAGCACTACCAAACCGGAATAGAAAGATATTCTGCCTCAAAGCCTCAATCTTTGCTTCCTTTGTAGTTCTCCGTTGAATAGTTGCCCTGAAAGCTTCTCTATTCACTAGTTTGGTAGATAAAATTTTTCCTATTAGACATAGACCTAACAGGTCTTTTCCCTCACTCTGTAACTCAACTGGAAACTTGATGTCTCCTCTCTTCTTTATGGACAGTTCTTTACACAACTTGATGAGCTCTTCCGAATCCATAAGGAAACACACTCAAAAGAGCCAAATAATAACTATAGAAAGAGAAGTACTCGGATGAGAATTTAGAAATACAACTTTCCTTCAGAAAACAAAAGGAACACGAACCAAACACTATAGGAGTGTAGGAAAAGTGAGTAGACTCTACTCAAGAGAAAGTCTTCCACGAGAGGAAGAAAAATAAAGTTGGTAGTTACTTGTGATTAATACCCTGGACGGTCCTGAACCTGAAGTGCTTTACAGCACATGGATACTTAAAAGTTGGAATTATGTCTTGCGTTCCCTTCAAGCTCTTGTTTGTTTGTTTTTCCTTTCTTATATATGTCACCAAGCCATCAGCATTCTAGAAAAGTCAGCTCTCATTAGAATAAAAGATATTCAGTTAGTTCTTGCATGCATTGCTTTGCTGATTTTCAGAGCGGGCATAGATGGGCCAAGCGGCCCATCTATAACTCCCTAATTTTTTTTTATCATACTCTATAAAATAACTAACGGTTATGGTTCTAAATTATTTCTGTTATAATATTTTACCATGAATAGCGCCAGTCCTGTTGATTTTCATATGCAGAAGATCGATGTGCCCATGTATATTATGAAGGCAATTGAGATTGGAGAACATGCAAATCACTACTAGCTAACATGCCAATGGCATGCTGCCCACGTCCTATATCTTGTCTGTTTCATCTTCTTTCTCCTTTAAGTAGTTCAATATATATATTTTGCTTCATCCCTGAAGGTTCTGCCTCTTTAACATCATGTCATTTCCAGGACAAGACGAAGTCCGCAATGGTGGTGTTGATGACTCAAGCTTCTTCACCATCGAAGAAGCTAAAAGTCCGGTAAAGAAGGAGAGACCCGAGAAGGAAAAGCAGATATTGGTGGATCCGATATCAATAAGAGAACCCAGTTTTAGTTTGATGTTCCCTCCTATTATTACACCCCCAAGGGACAACACGGTGCCTCTGCCACCAGTTATACCCCCTGCAAAACCCAAGTTCTTAAGCAGCAGCCTCTCGAACTCAGCTGTATCATCCCCTCGATTAATCTCATTTCTGTCGATGAAGAGATGGAAAAATGAAAGTCAAGCATCGCCTCGTAAAGTACACAACATAGTCTGCCAGCAATTCTCTGTAGCACAATCTTGTCTCACTTCACTGCAAGATAGATTGTTCAGCAAGAGCAAGTCTTGTGGTGAAGGAAGAGCTTGTGCTCCTTCAGATGAATTAGACTTTTGCTTGCATAAACCTGACGCTGACGAATACAACAAAGTGTCGAATGCCAGCTTCTCCATAGGTGGCACCAACAAGTGCATTCGTAACAACAGTAGCAAGAAAGTTGATTCTCATGATGATCAGGAATTCAAATGCAGTGCCCTTTGCTTGTTTCTCCCAGGATTCAGCAAAGCAAAGGCGGTGAGGCCAAGAAAGGGGGAAATGGTTGCGATGGAAAATGTGATTTCCAGGACAGTTTCTTTAGAAAAATTCGAGTGTGGATCATGGGCATCATCTGCCATTTTTAATGAACACGACGAAGAAGGAGACTCCATGAATCTTTACTTTGATCTGCCATTGGAATTGATCAGAAACAGTGTGAATGATGCTCACTCTCCCATCAATGCAGCTTTCGTCTTCAATAAGGATGTAAAGTGTGTTCTCAAAAATGGTTCAAGCAGAACAACAACAGCTCGAAAATCTCATGAATCTCCTCGACATGTTCGTTTTTCTGTATCGTCTCCTACATCGTATCCTTCATCGCCGGCTTCTTGCATTACACCTCACCTCTGCAAGGCCAGGGAGGACTTCAATGCTTTCTTAGAAGCTCAAAGTGCTTGATATACGTAGTGTTATTTTTTTCAATTTTCTGTTATTTTGGTCTTGTTATTCTATATTAATAATTATTGGATAATAAATTAAATTTGACCAAATTTTAATTATATATTATTATTAAAATATGTCTGGTATAAGATGATGAAAAACTTAAATCTCAACATTAGATTTCAATTCGTCATTTATTAAAAGAATTTTGGTGTATGTTGTTATAGTTTATAAATTGGTTCAGAAAAAACGACCTCTAAAAAATGTCTTCATACGTTCCTTTGAAACAAATTAAATTATAAATTTTTTAGACCTTTTATGAAAATTGTTTTAAAGTTATGACGAAACACACACCACGCATAAGCATCTGCATCAAAATTTAATATTCTCGAGGTAGATGAAGTGAAACAAAGAAACATTTAAACAAAATAATTGTAATTGCATTTAACTTGTACAATAAAATTTTAGAGGTCATGTAATTTTGTGAGAGTTAAGCGGTTCTAAATTTCTAATGGACGAGTTGTACTATCGTAGAGGTTTTCTGATGATACCACAGACACTAATAATAACAGTTATTTATTTTGCAAACACAAAAAAATGGTCTAATATTTATAAGTTATTTTCAAAATATCTTTAATTTATTTTAGGGATATTATCATTTTTCTACATGAAAATTGATTTATGTATGAAAGTATCTAAAAAATTTAAACAAATTCAATTTTACATCCAAAATTTTCAGTTAATGTATTAATTTGTACTTTTTAGGTTTAATTTTATACCCAAAATTTCAGTTAATAATCTAATTTACACTTAAAAAGTTTCAGTTAATATACTAATTGTCTAATTTAGACCTAAAATTTATATATTAGTTCACTGACTAAAACTTTGAATATAAAATTGAACATGTTTAAAATTATCAAGTATTTTCATACATAAATCAATTTTCAAATATAAAAATGATAATTTTCTTTTATTTAATTGGTTTCTTTCCATATCTCATCAATTTTTCTTTCTTTGCAGATGTAAGAAGCTGCCAAGAGTAAACATATTCGACGAAGGGTTATGGCTACAGTACCACTATGTACTCATACCGGCACTACCACAACTCTTGGATGAGAAGCTAAAGAATGAGATTAAATTTAATTTTTAATATATTAAAATGAAAAGGACACAATGAACATGAAAATATAGGCAATATATATGAATTTTGTCTCTTACATTAGAGATAAAAGATTTGACTTGAAAATGACAAACCTAAAATTTCATAATATTAACTGAAAATTTAGGTATTAGACATGAAAATTGGCTAATAAATATTCAAATACAGCAATAAAATGAAATTTGGACATTAAACGTGAAATCGGACAATAAACATGAAATTTATTATCATTAACCTGAAATTTTGGATATTAAACATGAAAATAAGCATTGAACATGAAAAGTGTTTTCACATGTGACATATATGATTTTGACATTTCGCATGTATATATTATTATTCACTTGAAAAATTGGACATTAAACATAAAATTATGACATTAATATGAAAATTAAAAAATTATTATCATATATATCATTAAGATAAAAATTTGGAGATTGACCATGAAATTATAGCATTAAACATGAAAATTATAAAATTATCTTCTATACTAATATTCCTGATGAAAAGGGAATGCTCTCCTTCTCGTTGCTAAACGAATGCTCTCCTTAAATCTTGGCTTTCTAAACCATTTTCTTAAAAGCTGCAGAACCATTGATTTTGATTCTTCAAAGTGCTTAGTTTGTAAAATTATGTAGCTTCTCAAATGTTTTAAAAAAACAAAATGGGCATATTTAATGCCGGTTCTTCAAACGGTCTGCGTGCTTAGTTTGTAAAATTATCTGTCTTGTTAAATTGATTTTTTTTTATTATTTAAAAAAGAAAAAAGAAATAATCAAATGTTGGTGCAATCAAAAGGGCTATGAATTTTGCTTTCAGCCGTCAGTCATGTTTTTTCTAAACCAAAAGACAATCACTAAACCCTAATATAAAGTTGTGGCAGTATTGAGTACCGACTTAGAGAAGAAACCAAAGTGGACGAATCTCGTTCAATGGACAAGTGAGGGGATTAGTGATTTACGAAGACCCTGGCTCAATTCTGTTTGTGAAGATCAGCTTTAATGGTTCACAACTCCGGGCCGGGTCAATAATTGTGCTCTAATGGTTCAACAAGGGGCCAATAAAGGATCTGATGAAATCTTTAGAAGAATTTGTGAGCAGCCGTGCAAAGGTTGTAGTACTTCCTTTTATTCACGGCATGTTTCTCCTACTGGACTACTATTGACTTTCATAGCAAGAGATTCTTGAAGAGAGAGAGCCATGGAACACTATTTGATTGTGTCCAATGAATTTCATTACCAGTGGTATAAATCCAATAAATGAAATCATCAAGTTTCCATTGTCTTACACTATTATCAATTTGATTTTGGTTTTTTCGTATAATGCAACAGTTTTTTGAACTCTTGGGTGAAGTAGATAACTGTCTTGAAAATTTGAAATTATCCTATGTTCTAATTTTGTATGGAATTAAACACTACTCTATTATAAGATAAGTTAAAATTAGAATGATTATGATTCGATTCAACAATCACCCTTAAAGAGTGATTATGGTTCGATTCAACAATCACTCTTAAGTCTATGCAAATATAATCAAAGCACATATATCAAAGCAGTAAACAAAATCAAAGTGGAAAACTCGTGCGAGTAAAAAAACTACTATTGGTATAGGCTACCACTCGAATCCACTATATATAAGAAAACTTACAACGATGGTATAAGACTTATGGTGACAACTTCACCGACTCAAATACCTATAAACTGTAATAAGTCGAAGGAATCCTCGAGCCTGCACCAAATGGCATTCTCCAGAACCTCTGAAGCTTATGAGTGGATCAACCCTGCGAACTCGCAACGCCGGAACTCCGACTACCAATCTCTCTTCTAAAGATAATTACAATTACCATAATATCCTCAAATTGTAGAGATAATATGAATTTACAATTAAGTCATTGTTTAATTATTGAATTGATCCAATTAGTCCAATTAGGTCAAAGTAAATAATCAATGTTATCCAATAACACTTGATTATCTTAGTTGATAATTATAATATCGAATATTATCTTTTACAAAATTAATCGGCTACCCAAGTGCTCAACGAGTACATTTCATATTGGGACTCTCTAAGTTCAGACACGTTCGTCATATCAGCCTAGCTAATATGTACGCAATTCGGCCACCTCCGAATTCGCGAAGAACACGAACGATATTTCTGAACTATACAAGTCGATGTCATCACATATGTTTAACAATCTTTTCGTCGTATGCTATCTAAGTTGTGCTGAGGAAACATAAAATATACCGTCAAGTTTCCAAGGCGCACATCTCATGTCGACATGTCTACGATTCTTTACAACTGATACAATTCACCCTAGGTGTAAGAATCGTGACTTTACTTACATGGATACCTAAACCCGTTTATGGTACATATACGGGCCGACGGATCCTATCTTACTTCGCACTTGATTACTGAGTGCATCGGTCCACACTCAACGAACATCTAGAGGTCATACCATGAAAGATTTCTGACATACATGGCATCAAAGTGTGGAAGATCTCATACAAAATCAATGATATCCCATAGTCAAATGATTACATATGCTACTCGACTCGAGGAGATTCCTATTGACGGTGGTGTGTACTTCCAACTATTAGGAATCATCTATCAGTCATTCAGTATTCGCTTTGACGATTACCCACATGTCTATACGAGTTTCCAAAACTCATGGTACATCGAGTTAAACCATTGGAACTTCAATTCCAATATATTACATGTGATAGTCTTCTCGGTTATAGGAATTCAACCGTTATTCCAAAAACAACGACTATGAATGTTTACTTTAAGAATAATTTACACCTTGTGTCAAAACTATTCTAAGGTATGTTGATGTCATTCTTAGCATATATATACATCAATCTAATACGCATAATGACAATATCATTAATGAGGCATGAAATGAAAAATATAGTTATTTTATTATTAATAATAAAATATACAATTCGGATTGGCACTCCAAGCACCAACTCCATCAGGAGGTAACTTTTCAATGATTGTGGCAACTTGAAACGTCTCACAGAGTTTCATTCATTCATCCAATTTTTCATGAATTATCAATTGTAGTTCACCCAACTGAGACATTATCGTTCTTGAATCTACCATTTTGTAGTCCATAAACCTACCCACGATAAATTTCTTTTGCCCGACCTCCTCGGTTTTGTATTTATTCTCAAGAGATTCCAAGAGAATCTCCGCAGAAATCATGCATTGATACACATTATACAGAGTATTGTCAAGTCCTCCCAAGAGGTAGTTCTTCCACAAGAAGTCGTCTGACGACTATGTCTCTTCTTGCAGTTGCTTGGTTGTTTCTGTTTCTCCCTCCACAGAACTCAGAGGATCTTTGAGGTACCTAGTCAACTGCAGAGTTTTCAGGTAGAACAATATTTTGCTCTTCCACTGTTTAAAGTTTGCTCCACCAAACTTTTCCGGTTTTTCTCCATGAGCGACCGGTACTGTGATATTTACGTTAGCCATATGTAACTGGAAAACCAACAACAATTAATAAGTCTATAAAAGACAAATTGCACAACGATCATACCAATGTCTGTAGGAAATGACTTTCCTTAGCGCGGTGGAAGTTGCTTGTGGTGGCACACGTCTCCGGTATGGATCTTTAAAATTTTCTTTGCCTTCTCTCTTTGTTGTAGTAGCCGAGATCAATCCTTTGGTGTCGAGCGCTTGGATCAACCACTTGATCTTCCGAACTAAGACTCGAAACCAACAAACCGAAGTGTGAGCTTCACTCACAAAGATCAAAACTCTAAACTATTTAGAGAATTAAGATATCACAATGGTGTTTGGCTTTTGAAATTTCAAACACTCTCACAACACTTTGTGAATGTTTGAACTCTCTCTATTTTCTCTCAAATTCTTTCTCACAACACTTGTGTGAATGAATGCAAAATGTTAACCTTAGAAGTGAGATAAATAGTAGAGATTATATTCTCTTACACAAGCCAACTAACCTTGCCATTAAGCAACTAATGTTTTCTTGCAATGGCAAACACAAAAATGTGAATGTCATACCAAAGTATAAGAAATGATAAGTTAAAGACAAGGAATTTGTCATTAAGCATTCAATGCTTTCATTCAATGGCAAACACATAAATGTGGAGGCCATACAAAAGTATAAAAATGGATTAGCTAATGACAAAAATACTAGGTGTATACAAGCCACCTAATAGACATAATAAATTGGAGAGCATGGCAAGCCATATGGTTTTGTCTCCAAGGTAAATAAAAATCATTATCTCAATAATGATTAAATTACCTTCAATTATGTTTTAGTAATTATCTCATAATTATTACTAACTTGATTATCTCATAATCAAGACTTATTTATCTCATAATCAAAGAATTCTAGAAAACATAAAGTTAAACTAATTTAACATAGTTTTCATTTGTGACAATAAATATTATTAATCTCATTAATAATATATAAATATAATGTGAGCATATTATTAGACAATCAAATTATATTAGGTTTGCTACAGTTAATCGAGCTAGCACGGGGACCAAATGGACCTACGGTTTTGAGCTCCAATAATTCCGAAATATTAATTAAACTCTTTAATCAAATATTACGAATTATTAACTCCGCGTTATTCCACTAAAAACTCGAAGTTGAACTCTCGTTACCGTAGATGGATAAAATAAACCGAACAACTTTGGTGTTTATCGATATAGTCATTACATATGGATATAGCCCTTCACGAATATCTCATAAATAGAACCGGGTCAAAAATCCGAAGTTTTTATTTATTTTTTATTGATAACTTCAGAAATCCGAACTATTTCGAATCTCCAAAGTTTTCTCCGAAATATTTTTTAGATTTATGAAGTTTGAAAAGTTATCCATATCATTTGGCCTCATCCTTAAAGCTAGGTTGAGTATGAGACCAAATGATATGGACAACTTTATGATAGAGATGGCAATTTGGGTTAGGATTCGTTTATTCATTTGTTTCGATTCGTTTTAAAATAAATACAAATTTGAAAAAATGGATTCGTTTAATAAATTGGTCAATTCGATTCTGTTCGTTTATTAAATGAATCGAAAAACGAATTTAAGGTCATTGATTCGTTTATTTATTTAGAAGTCGGTTTATTATTTTATTTCACTAGTTATTGTTATTTTTCAATTAAGATTCGATAAATTTTGGCTAATTACCATAGAAAAAAATAATATTATCGATATTTGGTGATCTATTTTTAGTAAATATATTAATTACGTATTTCATATGTATATAATTATGAAGAACTAATATAAATAAATTGTGGTAATTTATGTAATTGAATAATATAATGACTAAATGAATATTCGTATTCAATTCATTTAATAAATGAATTGTATATGAATCATGATATTAGGATTCATTTAATAAATGAATCGAATATGAATCTATCATATTTTGATTCGATTCGTATATGATTCGATACAAATTCGATTCGTCGATTCGTTTTACCACCCCCTTACTTTATGATGACCTATTTTGTTGCTGCAAAGTCATATAGATGTCCATACTTTGATGCACAACTTCAAGAAATTTGACAGATTAATGGAGACACAACAAGGTATTTATAAGAGTTTGTAGAGTAAAATATATGGGCAAGGGTTGAGTTTTCAAGTAGAAGATATACCATAATGACAACAAACATTGCTGAAAGTTTGAACGTATTGCTTAAAGAGGCTCGAGCACTTCTGGTACTTAATTTACTTAACCATATCATGATGAACCTTCAGATATGGTTTTTTGATTGAAGAGAATCGGCAGAAAAGATTGTTACTCTGTTTACCCCATGGGCACATGCAAAAATAAAGAAACATATGGTGAAATTACATCATATGTATGTATCATCAGCTGATCGCTATAAGTTTGAGGTCTGTGGTGGAGACATGATTGAAATTGTCAACATAAGAGAGAAGATGTGTACATGTAGAAAGTTTGATTTAGAGCAACTTTCGTGTGCACACGCGTTGGCTGTATGTGTGGCTACTATAATCAAACGTTGTAGTCTTTGGAGTAAGATGTACACAACGACCACCCTTCGTACTACGCAGTTGGTGACCAATCCGATTGGGTCTTGCCAGAAGAGTTATCAGGTATAATATTATTATTATTTTTTCATTAGAAAAACATTCAAAAATAATTTTATCTAATATTTCGATTCTCAATATAGGTTTGAATGTATTGCCACCAAATGAGCGTGTTCTTGCGGGACGCCCGAAAACAAATAAAAAAACGCCACATGGTGAACAAACAAGTGCAAGGCATATGCGGTCGATGTGGCAAACGTGGACATAATAAACCTTCATGCATGACTCCTCTTAGTTAAAATTCAAGTCAACAGTAATTTTATCTTATGTAAATGGAGTCGTATGTATTAGAAATTGATGTTTTTTTTTTTATTTATGTTTGCAAATCGATGTTTATGTATCAATAAAAATCGTTAACTATTTTGTTAAGTATCAAAATCAATATCGTATCACCATAAAAATTGTTAACTATTTCGTTGAGCATCAAAACCAATATCGTATAGCCATTGCCAAAAAATCAATTGTTTATAAATCATTTTTCAAATTTCGAAAATCCAAAAAATACTTTGGAGATCCGAAGTTTTCAATCAAAATTTAAAAAAATTAAAAACTCCAGAGATCCGAAGTCAAATCTTCGGATCTCTAAATTTTTATCCAACTTCGGTGTGTACTTCAGAGAATATGGATTCTCTGAAGTACACTTCGGAGAATATGGCTGGAAATACAAACGAGAAACGTTGTGGCTCATTTTGACAAATAGGTATATTTTTTTGGTTAATTTTATAAATTTCCCTTTTGTTATTAATAAGGAGCTTATTTATAATTCGAGAAAGTTTCAATGCTTTTTGAGAAAATAGAAAGTTAGGGGATGGATTTGAAATTTTACCGTGAGCCGAATTTCAGTAAAATACATGTCTTTTAATTACTGTTCTTCTGTTAATTTTGTGGTTTAATTTTATACTCATTGTCATGCTACATTGCATACATGTTGAACTTGCATAAACACTATGTACTGTTTGATATAAAGTTTAGTGAGTTTATTACCTAGCTTATTCTCTCAATATAATATTTATAATTTAATTTATATTGTTAATCAATACTCTTTATTAAACGATGCATTATAATTTTAAGTCGTTAATCATTGAATCAGATGCTAAAAATGTGGTGAACCTGATTAAAGGTATTATAACTAGTTTCAAAGAAATCTCATGGATCATCATGAAAATTCAGGATGAGATTAAAAATCCGATTGTTTTAGGATTTCTTTCAAACCTCAAACTTGTAATATTGAGGTGCACGCTTTGACAAAAGTTGCCAGTAATTACCCTTTTTCGGGTTTTTGGAGGGATAATATCCCCTCTATTATTACATGTAATCTGAGTATCAGTCTTTAATATACATTTCTCTTTTCTCAAAGAGTTATAGAGATAAACTCTTAAGTGGATACAATAGGTTTGGGGTTCAAGTCTCACTCACATAGGTGGTGTGAGAATTGAGTTGCTATCATACTATAAAATAAAATAAAAGTTGTATAGAAGATTTTAATTTTTAGATTTTTCAAAAAAAAAAAAAAAATCATTTTGGGAAATTAATAAATAACAGGTCTTTTTTTAAATGAAAAATAATTCGCTTTTGTTAATGCTTATTAGTTTGGTTGATAAGATGAAAATTGAAAAGATTTTGATATTTTTTTTGGGTAAAAAAGGAAAAAGAAAAAGAAAAAAGAAGGAAAACTATAATTATAGAACCTTTCGTAAAAAAAAAAAAAAAAGAAGAGAAACTATAATTAATAATTGCAATTAAATTAATATTTTATTGAATATTATTATACTTCTTAAATTTTGTAAAGCTATTCAATTAATGAGTTGAATGCAATAATCAAGTCACATGGCCAAAGATCTGACATGAAAATAAATCAAAAATCAAAATTAAGGTGACCCATTAATGAGAAATTTGAGGTACTCAAATTTTTTTTTTTAATATTTTTATAATAAATCAATATCAAACAAATAAAACAAGAAAGTAATCCCTTGTGTTTCTCAAATAATTTCATCATCTGTTGAAACCTACTAAGTACTAACCAACCCAGTAAATTACACAAACATGCGAAGTGTTATATCTAAAATTCCAAATTCACATGCCTTCATCATGTGGTGTCATGTGTTCAGAGCCCCATCATTTTACTTCGCTGACAAGTCCTTTTCAAATAATAATATATTTAATTATAAATTTAAAAAATGAAAGACAAATAAGGGCACTGACAGATAATACTGAGTTGTAAAGTTGTCATTTGTCACTGTCAAATTTAGACTAAACGATAATTCAAGGAAAAATTAATTTGATACAAGGTCCAGTATCTTTAAAATATTACTCCTTGAAACTTGGAGGGGGGGAAAATGTTTTTATTAAATTTATTTGTAACGAGCCTCGTCGATTTTTAGAACCGGGTATAAGTTTCTTATTGAATACAGGATGCATATTTCTAATTCGAACCCGCAACATATACTTTTTAAGACTATGAGTTATGCAGTTTTACAATTTTAACATTTGGCCCCCTCTCTTCTGTATGTATATTAAAATAAATACAGGAGAGAAATCAAAAGCCTACTGACAGGCATTAAAATTGTGAAGCATAAAGAGGCAGAGAATAATAATACAGTTGGAGTTGGAGTTGGAGTTGGAGTTGGAGTTGGATTGTAAAGCACTTCAGGTTCAGGACCGTCCGGGGTATTAATCACAAGTAACCACCAACTTTATTCCAATCAAAATTCATAAGTAGTTGATACATTTATTTATTATCGTCGTTATTTATTAACGGTTTTACTAACACGTGAACCAAATACCTACCATCTTCAATTTTCATACAAATTTACAATATCTCATTTATAAGGGGTGGATAGAGTTTTATCCGATTCAAATTATTTGTTTTTTTTTTTTTTTCAAAATGTAGTTCATTTGGTGTTTTAATTTTAAAATTTATAATTATTTTAAAATGATTATAAATTTTTAATAAAAAAATCGAACGAACTATTTTTTGAAAAACCGAATAATTATTATTATAATTTTCAATATAATCATCATTTAAATTTTTTTTTTAAATGTAAGAACATAAAAAGAAGAATAATCAAAGCGAAAAATTACAAATATTTCTTAAATTAATCATTACTAAATACCAAATAAATTAAATAATGTAACAAATATAATTATAAAATAACAACATAATATAATTAGACTTTTAAAAATTTAATAAAATAAAATTATTCATTCGATTCAGTTCGGTTCGATATTTTTAGTTAAAAAACTTATAATTCAGATCAATTTGGTTTTTTTGTTAAAAAATTAAAAAAATTATCATTTTGATTCAGTTCAATTATTTCAATTTCAATTACTTTTTTTTAATCTACTTCTATCATTTACTCAAAAATAATTTGATAATATAAGATATAATTTTTTGAAAAAAAAAAACTCAAAAAAAAAAAATTGAATTTAACCTACACATACAAGTTTGGCCAATTTTTAATTTGGGGAAGTGATGAGAGGAATTGACTTGGTTCATACATTCAATCTTACATTAGAATTCACTCTTCCCCTCATTATTGGATACCTCTATGTTCCAATCAACGTTCACAAACACTTTTTGACTTTTTTGTCAAAGAAAGGTAACAGCTTCTGCCTTTTGCTTTAAACTAATAATAATAACTTACAATATTATACCCAAACTTTATCATCGACAAAAGCATCATAGATCCATGATGATGATGATGGAAGCCGAAATAAAGAGACAGCAAGTAAAACAATAAAAGTGTCAAGTCCAAGCACATTGTCCAGCTCTTACTGGCAGTGATAGAAGCCGTGGCCCCCAATTCTCACCGACAACAAAATAAAATCCCTAATCATTCCGTTAAATAAACAATAATCAAATGAATATTAAAAATTTAAAACGTTAACAAAAGAATCTCTCTAAATAATATCTTCACATGAAACAATGCACTATTACCACCCGTATCTCACTCTCACTGTTTTTTTTTATGGGGAAAAAAAAGAAGAGTAAAAGTATCATACAATACAAAAGAGGACTTACAGAGCACCCCTAAAATAAAAATTGTTTAGTTCCTTAATTCCTTTGTGTTATATCCATCCAATCTCTCCCTGAAAATATTTAGATAATCAAGATGAAAAGAAACTCAGATTTGATCGAAAACACGGTTTTACTTTATAAGTACAAATGTCATTGGCGAGTGTGTTCTAGTATATTGCCAATCTTTTCGAGCTCGAATTTCTTCACAGTCCCTGCTAAACTCCTCATCGTAGTGTCCAACATGTAAGGTGTGTTCTCAAAGTTATATCTCGTCCAATTGATGAAGGTTGTGCAGGGCTCAGTCCTTTGTGCGATCGTGCCATGGTAATGGTAGTATTTGATCTTGCCCTCTGTCTTGTGGTTTATCCGGCCTTGTAGGTTCTGGGACATGTGGACCCCTGTTGCATACACACTACGTGGTTGAATTGCGTATTTACGATCCCTCCTTATACCTCTTTTTATATCCTTGTATATAAGCTTCTCAAATCCCCATTTCCTGTATTTTCACAACACAAGTCAGAATATGAACAAAAGCATCCAAGGACTTGCAGGAAAAAATTTGTTGTGTGTTATAGAAACAAAATCAATCCTAATAGTTATTGCAGATCTAACCATACATTGACTTATGTCTTCAAAAAGGAATCAAAATCTAGCAAATTCAGATTGCCCCCGTAATCAAGATTCCAAACATGTATATATATTACTCTGAGGTGGAGGCAATATGCAGACTGAATTCTATAAACCCAGATCTCCGATGTCAATCAATCTGCATCCCATTATCTCTATTTCTTTTTCATCATCAATCTTATTCTGCCATCAGCATCAACATAAATAAGGGTCCACAACTAACCAATTTGTTTTTATCTTTTCAAGTTAGTGTCTCTTTGCAATTGGCATCTTTTTTATCAAAGTTTCATACTGGATATGTCGTGTGTAAGAGGAGAACGTCGGTAATTGAAGGTTCAAGAGATTTTTTTAAAAGTATTAGTAAAATACTATTAAACTAATTAATAAGGTCCTAATCAATTGCAAGGAACATTCATATTAGACCAAAGTTCAGACCCACCCCAATTCCACCTGTCCTAATATAATGAAGAGAAGGAAGAATCAAATACGACATACAAGAAGAAAAACTCCAAACATGTACACACCACTTGATCTTATAGAAATATGTTCCAATCACTCAACTACCACAAACTTACAATGTTCACAAAAACAATCAAGCAAATGGACAAGTACCACATGGTGTTGATACACCAGCAACTACTCAATCTTGACAAACAGCTCATAGCTTTTAGAGAATACCAAATAAACCCTCATTGCACATACATTATCGTTATTGAGAATTCACATTTTCAACCGTTAAAAAAGTTAAAACTTGCATAGGGCAAAATTCATTGCATTTTTCACATGAAAAGAAAGATTCAACCAGCATCAAAAACAGATACTGTGATCCAAGAACTCATCCTGGTTTTACTATTTCCACACTCAGTTTGATCAATTCAAATGCTAAAATTAGCAATTACTGACAAGACAGAGCATTTCAGAATCAGAATCCAAGTTTCAGTTAAGACATACAGCAAACATTTTCCCCTAAATATTTGCATCCTATTTCCTTTGACCCCTAGTAATTTTTCTTCATTTTCATCTTAATCATCAAAGTTCAATGGTTCTCAATCTCAACATATATGAAATGATCCATAATAAATTCTAAGAAGCTAGCAATTTAAAGTAATAATAAATAAGCCAAGAAAAAAAATTAAATCAAAAGAGAAATTACCTGTTAGTTTTTCCAGAATCGCCTGCAAAACAAAGCTCACTGCTCATAGGCATCTGTTCAATGGTGAATTGATTATAACCCACGAGAGAATCAAGCACAGACTTGATAGTGTTCTTCGGCGGCACATAAATGTACTCATCAACATCAAAGAAGAACATCCACTTAGCCATAAACTTGTATCTATGCAAACAATCATTCACAACCAAGAACTGATTATGATAATACCCATCAAATCTTTCTTGCTCCTTAATATCATGCAAAGTCACATAACCCAAATCCATCCATGGCTTCAACACTTGAAACACTTCCTCATGAACCCCACCTGCATCATAGATCACAAAGTGTGATTTTTCCCCAAAAAACCTCACATGATAAGCAATCCATTCCCTAATCCTCTGTGGACTCAACCCTCCATACAAAGGAGACCCACAATAGAAATAATCATACTTAGGCTCATAAGTTTTGTACACGCTAAAATCAACACTCCCAGGCTTCTCTTCCAATGCAAATACTACATCAGTTAAATTAAAATTTGCATCCCCACCACCAGCCGTTGATGCATGTAAATACAAAGTTCCTCCAGAATTATCATCATTAACAGGCTCAGCAAACGTGCAGTTTACAATAACAACAGTGTAAACGCGGCCATAGCCCCAATCCGGGAGCATTTTGTAAGTTAATTTTGCGAAAGTTGAATTTTTGGTGTCGTTTTGAGGAACCCATTCGCATTGGTAAGCTGGTTTCCCATAAACATGAAGAGGCTTTGACGAAAGACCAATGATAGCAAACGAATCAAACCCTCCTCTGTAACTTCCCATTGTGATAAAATTATAAGCTGCTGCCCCGAATGCATTGAAAGCCCGCTTGAGGACGCTGTTGTTAAGGATCTGGTCGTGTTCAATCGGCGGTGGAGTCGTCGGCGGAGGCGGCTGCGGAGAAGGCGGACGTGAGGGTTGTTGCTGCTGCTGCTGATGATGATTCTGTACGTGTGAAGTAATGTTGGTTTTGGGGTCTGTATCGATGGGGATTTTGGAAATACAGAGACGAAGATCAGAAGTAGAGATTGAGAAACGAGAAGGCAAAAACTGAAGAAGAGTGGCGACGCTACAGAGGATTAAGAGAGCAACTAATATGAGTTTAAGTTCAGCTGCACAGTTCCATGTAACCCCAACAAGCATCTTCTTCTCTCCACCTCTTTCTTTCTGATGGTGATGAGGGTCTCTGTCTCTTTCTTTATTTAACGCCATTGTTATTATTCTTCTTTTGCTTTTATTTATTTATGTGCAGATGATGACGAGGGATTGAAGAAGATGAGCTTTTTAGTTTTAGGAGGAGAGGAGAAAGATTGAATGAAATGAATTATGAATCAATAATAATTCTTTTTCAATTTCACTTCTTTTCTCTCTCTGAATGTCCCTGCGTTTCCTCTCACTTTATAGCTTTGATTTAGTTTCTACTCATATTATTGTTGCCATTCCAAAGGAAAAATAAATTATTCGTTGCTGTAAATTTATGCGTATTTTATTTAGACAACCTAAACAGTAATCTTTATCGAACAAGTCCCTTAATTTTATTTAAACTTTATTTGGGGTCTATACTCTTATGTGTTTATGAAGACAAAAAAATACCACTCGAAATTTCTTGTGTACATAACTTTAAAAACTTAGTAAATCACTATATTATTATTATATTTATGAAGTTTAAAATAAATAATGTGTGATATGGTATTAAATAGTAAAGGAAAATGCTAACGAGTATCCTAAAGGGAACTCATTAATAATCTATTTTAGAAAAAATTTGATGAGAAAAAAAAAATCATTAATGTTTTGACAGTTTTTTTTATTTCTCATAAAAATAATGTTAAAATTTTCCTAAAATAAATTCTTAATAAGTGCCCCAAGGGCCAAGGGCACTCGTTAGCCTAACCTAATAATAAATAGTGTGAGGATAATAAGATCATTACATACATATAAGGGTAATTATTCACCAAAATTTTTGATCAAGTGTTGAGATGATATTGTGCTAATATATTTATAAGATTGTGATTAGCAATTTACCAAATATATTTATGGGTGCCAGAGAATCAGTTAGTTCAATGGATGAAATCTCTTTAGGGAAAATAAGAGATATGAGGTTTGATACATGCTCACGTGATTGGGGAAATTAGGTTGCCATTCAACTAAAATATATATTAAAAAAAAATGGACATATAATTTTTAAAGATTAACATAATTGAGAATGATATTGGATCTAAATCTATTAATTGTACCATTTGAGTTAAATTACCAAATTGTCCTAAATGAGAAGTTTAAAACGGATCAAAATTGCTTATAACTCAGTAATGAATGGAAAACAAGCATTGTGGTGGTTCCTTAAGGAATTATGGGACCTGTGATTTGTGAGGTACGAATTAGTATAGTATGGATTATGTTAAAGTTTTATAAAATAGAAGGGGGCTATTAAATATTTACCTAACAAGATAATTTAATGAAATGGACCTTAACTATAAGTTGTTAAAGGGATAATTAAAAATAGTAAAATATATATATAAAATATTTATTGCTTGAAAGCCGTGTCAGGATGTGGAGAAAATCTTTGGTGCAACAGTGGTACCACGTCATCCATGCAACAAGCCAATCATCATTTGCCACGCGTGCTAAAAAGTCAAAAAACAACTAAAAAATAGGAAGAAAATTAAACATGTTATTTTTAATTGGTTGGTGATACCACGTTATCCATACCATTTTACACCAAAGATTTACCCCACGATGTGGGCTCGAAATCGGAACAAAAAAGGAAGGTGTCTCTTGGACTTCTCTGATCTTTACCAAGAGGTCCTTAATATTCTTTGTAAATGTTAAAATCATATCTAACGCGAGTTTTCACATTTTCTGTTAACCGTCGGATATTTGAAGTAATGGGATTGGGACCTTGGAAATTAAAGAAGGTCCTAAATAAGATAAGAATTATGAAGTGAATAATATTGATTGAATTATATAATAAACAATCAGGGGTATCGGTGCAAAAAGTGTAAAATAAATAAATAATTGTTGAGCGGTGACACGTGGAAGATTCTGTCAAGACTCCTGTCTTTTCTATCTGGGCTGTCTTTCCTATAGAAGACAATTAACAGTGGGACCATAATTTCGGTAACTAAAACAAACAAAAAAATACAAAAGAAATAACACCTATTCAATAAAATAAAAAAATTAATTATAATAACACTATTCAATAAAAACGATACATGTGCCATAATCTGACACGTGGGCTACCGAAAGTGACACGTGCTGCAACGAGAGATCTTTGGCAGAATTGAGAGAATTCGTTGTTGATTATAAAACAAACTAAGGGTGAAACTGAAAATATGAGAGTTGGCTGGGCCCATGGACTTTTCCTGAATAATCGGCAATTGAAATGAATTTTAATAATTATAAGAATAATGGTAGGTTTACAGACAAATAACACGCTAAAAAATATATTATAGGTATAATAATTTAATTTTTCAGTTTTTTTTTGTTTGTTTTCCAATTTTTATTATGTTTAAAGTGTGTATTTGACTGTATCATTTTGATATACATTTATCATTATTGTAATTATTAGTCATGGGCCCGCACCTTGTGCGAGTTAAACATATATTTTAAGTAAAGATTTTATAAGTGCTTCAGATCTTGTCGATTTTATAATTTAAATGAGACAATTGATTATTTACCCGTAATATTTATGTCACATTCATTTGTCTCTCATTTTTCAAATAATTTTTTAATTAACTGTGCAATAGCTAGTAGTAATAATTTACATCATGAAGTACAGTAAATAAAAAAAATATAAAAATAAATCAAAATAAATAACAATAGATCCGAAATCGAAAAAAAATAGTTAGATTTTGTCGACAGCTATTATTGATGTTTCTTATTTTAATAGGATATTATATTTTTTATATTTTAATTTTATAATTTAATAATAAAAATACTAATTATAGATATTAGTGCCACATATTTTTTTTATTTTAAAAGAATATTATATATATTTGTATAAATATATTTTTTATCGGATTATCTGTGATATTATTAAAAAATTAATTGGATATTATAATATGTTATATTGTAATAATATGGTTTTTATTTAATAAATTTATGATAAATTTATAGTATTTTTTAATTGTAATAGGATAATATAATATGTTTTCTTATTATAATATGATTCTTATACAAATATAATATATATTTGTATTGTAATAGGTTTTTTATTTAATAAAAATTCATTGTAAATATATTTTAATTTTATAATTCAATAATAAAAAATTAATTTAGAGGTTAATAGTCAATATTAAGTGTCGCATATGTTTTTTTTATTTTAATGAGAGATTATAATATATTTTTTATTTAATTTTATAATTTAATAATAATAAATTTAAATATTAATCAATTAAATTAATATATTTTTTACTTTAATAGTATATTATGTTTTTATATTGTAATATATTTTTTATGTTAAAATTTTATTATTTTAATTTTATAATTTAATAATAAAAATAATTGTAGAGATATTTTAATGTTATAATTTAATAAAAAAATTAATTGTAAAGATTATATTAGGTGTATATAATTTAATAGTATTTTTTTAATATGATATTATAATATATTTTTTTGTTATAATCGAATTCTTATAAAATTATAATATGTATTTTATTTAATAAATTTATTAATTTAATTTTATAACTTTAATATGAAATTGTCAGTTAAAATTTAAAAATATTTAATATATATATATTTATATATAAAATAAAGGAGAATGGTGTTGGAGGAAAGAGAGTGTATCAAACGGCTCTCTTTATGTGGCTTAATTGACGGCTCAGATAATTTCATTGGTAATTGGAGGAAAGATAGTGAATTGATTGATGGAAATGGTCAAAAAATTTCAAAATTTCAAATTAAAAAATAGAAAGTTAAAATAAAATTATTTAATTCTATAACACCGTGTCGTAGGCACGGTCAAATACTGTAACACCGTGCCGTAGGCACGGGCCAAATACTGTAACACCGTGTCGTATGCACGGGCAAAAATTAATATATATATATATATATATATATATATTATATATATATATATATATATCTATATTATAAAGCACAATGGTGTTGGAGGAAAGAGAGTGCATCCAACGGCTCTCTTTATGTGGCTTAATTAACGGCTCAGATCATTTCATTGGTAATTGGAGGAAAGAGAGTGAATTGATTGATGGAAATGGTCAAAATTTTCAAATTTTCAAATAAAAAAATAGAAAGTTAAAATAAAATCATTTAATTTTGTAACAACGTGCCATAGGCACGGGCCAAATACTGTAACACCGTGCCGTAGGCACGGGCCAAATACTGTAACACCGTGCCTACGGCACGGGCATCATTTAATTAAAAAATAAAATCATTTAATTCTGTAACACCGTGCCGTGCCGTAGGCACGGGCATCATTTAATTAAAAAATAAAATAATTTAATTCTGTAACACCGTGCCGTAGGTACGGGCCAAATACTGTAACACCGTGCCGTAGGCACGGGCAAAAACTAGTATATATATATAGATAGATAATTATGATGTATGTGGTATTGAATTTACAGCCTTACAGGTACATGTGTCACGTGTTTGACTCCTTCGTATGAATTACAAAGGAATCATGTCAGTCGACCATTTATATGAGATTTTGACATATTTAAGACTTGTTTTTCACTCTCTCTATACCGACCCTCACTTATATTATTTTATTTTATTTTTTATCAACACAATTATACTTACTTCTATTTATTGGTCCCGTTAATGATGTCATATTTACTTTTAAAGTCACATTGCAATTATAATTATAATTTTGTCAAGACCAGCCTTTGACCGACACAAAAAACCATAAAATCATTGGAAAATATTTCAAATAAATTATAAATATATTTTTTTGAAAACATGGGAAATCCCCCAGTCGAACCATTCGATTCAGATTTAAGCAGAGTATGTAAAATTCATAATTGTCTCAGACTCTTACAAGAAATACACACACTGTACTTGAACTTATGACCTGACAATCAAGTTTTAAGTTATTTACCAACAAGTCACACCCTTTAGAACAATAAATTATAAATACACTACCAAATTATCACTTATTATAATTGAATATCTTCATTGTAAGTGGGAGAATATAAGTTAGAACCACATAATAAATTATCCATCTTGATAATTTGTTTAAAATGTTTACATAAATAAAAAATGAATCTCCATTACATAAATGTATTTTGTTATCATTCAGTATATTATAGTTTATATATTTATTTATTTATTTTAGAATATATAAAAAATGAAATCTCCCTACTTTTTTAAAATAGAAATAACTAAATAAAATTATTTGAAAATTAATCGATCAGATTCAGACGTTTGGGGGCATATTAGAGTTTATATTTCAATCAACATTGACTGAGAATATTCAGTTAATAAACTGTTCAAAACCTTTTTCGTCGACACTGATTTTCAAGAGACATTTACATATATGAAAGTTGTTTGGTGTGGGCCGTGTGGCCATACGAAACTTGTATGAACTTTCTAATTCGGTGGCGTACATAGACCGAATTTTGCAGCCCTCTGCAAAGGAAGCTTCTAAAAGCTGAATTTAATCTCACATGTTCTAGTTTTAATTTTCCTTTTTTTTTCCTTGAATTTTAGAATATTTTTTAATAATAATAATAATAATAATAATAATAATAATAATAATAATAATAATAATAATAATTATTATTATTATATTATTATTATTATTATTATTATAGAACAACTTCTAAAACAAAACAAAATATAAAAGTGACTTATTTGATATTACCGCAACGGAAAAAAGGGACAAATGGACAATACAAAAATTGTTATAAACGTTTCTCCCTTCATAATTATTGAAAGGTATAATTGAATTTATTAAAAATCTAATATAATTTTGTTGGAAATTCTTCAAATATACTTGTTTGGATGGAGGAGAGACATGTCCCTTGGATGGTACCCCATGGGGACATGTCCTCCAATTGTGTGTAAAATGATCCTATGCTCCAAGAGGTGCATAGGAGGGGTATAACCCTTTGGAGGGTTGCACCCTAACTCTAAGGGTGCCTTTGAGGCATCATTCCATGCTTATAAAATGAAGCTTTATGTTCCTTTTTAACACACAATGAAAAAATATTCATCCAAAACTGAGAGTCTCGTATTGTTTTCTTGAGTTTGAGATAATTCCACCATATTCCAAGTTTAAGATCTTGTTAAGGCGTGCCCCTTGAACAAGAGGAATTCGGGTTATCCTGGGAGAACATTAACCACAAATCCGTAGAGCACCGAGACGAGGCTGATAAGTTCTTAAGGACAGAGATTTATCTCGACTCGGATCAAAGTTTTCATCAGGTTTTTCTTATTCTCAAGCTTTAAGGTTTTCTAGGACTTATGCATATTAGATCTAATTTTCTGGTTTGATTTGTTTGTTGCATGTTGATTTCTTGTTTAATGGCACTAATCGGACAACAATCTTAAGAACTTATCAACTATGCATGGCAACGGGCCGGGCTCGGGCCGGGCTCATCAAAGCCCGGCCCGGGCCCGGGCCTGATTTTTTAATTATAAATAAAAAAATTATTATATAAATATATATATTTTAAGCCCGGACCCGATTTTTTTATTATAAAAAATTATAAATATAAAAAATTATTATAAAAATATATATATTTTATAAATTAAAATATTTATTTATTTATTTTAAGCCCGGACCCGATTTTTTTATTATAAAAAATTATAAATA
>SKCR01045221.1:0-56101 GCA_019454045.1 Zanthoxylum bungeanum | reverse complement strand
TGCCAAAATACGAAAACTATACAAATCCCGCCAAGACTAACTTAACCCATTGAGCCACACATCCAACCACTTACTTAAGCCCTAAACTAACATAAAACAATGACTCAACATTGGACTTGTACTAATAACTTAATATTTCAGCCCATGTTACATTAACACATGAATAGACTAACTAACTTACTGAATAATTTAAGCCCAATGAAAAGTAAGATATTTTGTACAGGCCAATTACATTAATCTCATGCACACACTTCTTGTCTTGTTGAACCAAGGTTGGTTACTCTCCTTTGAAAGCTATCTTTCAAGTTGATATTGGAGTCTTCTTGATCTTCATGAATTTAGCTCAAGTATGTTGTAATGGGTCTTTGAATTCTATCCCGCCATGTTTGTCAAATATTCCACCATGATAGCTATCGGGCCTAATCTAGATCAGATCATGAAAGAAGCCTAAATATCTCGCTACGGATCGTATAAGAGTTGAGTTTAGGCAAGTGGCAGGGGAGATTATTGAAAACTTGGGAAAAACTAACATTTATGATCTTTTTCCTGCATTTGTTTTGCTTGATTTTCAAGGAATTGAATTAAAAACAAAGAAACTTGTGTTGTGATGTGATAGGATTTTTGAATTAGTAATAACTGAGCAGCAGATGACATGGTAAATCCAATGGGCAGAGCAGTAAGGATTTTCTGCAGTTATTGTCGGGTCTTAAGTAGGAAGGAGATGATAAAACTTCATTGTCCATGACCCAGATCTAGGGAAGGCAGAACTATCCGGATCCGGAAGATCCGGAAAGATTTAGGTGCGGAAAGATTCGAATCTGTAATATATTTTTGTGAATTCATATCTTGATTTTAAAGATCTGTGTGGATCCTGGTCCAAACCCAGGTTTACATAATTTCAGATTCAGATACCCGGATCCGATTAATTTTAGAGAAAAAAAAATAAATGTTATTTAGGATATTTTATGAAGTTACTTGATAATTTTTACATGGATCCGATTAATTTTAATTATATTTTAATGAAATTCAGTTTTTATATATTTTAGTGAATTTCAATTTGTGATAATTTAATATTTTTCATGATGTTAATTGATAAATTTAATTTTAATTTTATTTTTATTTTTATACAAGTCTCGGATCCGAATCCGGATATACCCGGACCCACACCAAATATACCCGAGTCTGGATCCGGATCATTTTTCCCAGATCCGGATTTCGCCATCCCTACCAATATCAAGGGTTTGCTCTTTGGTACTTATCTTCCTTTTGCAAAATTTGGTTTCTTGAATTAGACCTCATAGTTTTATTCGATTAATATTATTAGACTTGAATTGTACTCATTTCTATCGACAGGACACAGTCCTTGTTGAACAGATCCACCATCCACTACTTTGGAATGGTCAATGGCAGAAATGATGCAACATCCTGAGATAATGAAAGAAGTCCAAGCAGAATTGGATCAAGTGGAAGGAAATTGGCAGCATTGATGAAGAGTCTCATATACCAAAACTGCATTATTTACAGGCAGTAGTAGTAAAAGAAACCTTCAGGTTGCACCTACCTATACCACTCTTGGTACCGCACCGCCCTTCCGAATCCTGTACCCCGGGCGGATATACCATCCCGAAAGGGATCAAGTGTCCTGGTTAACTCTTGATCTCTGTCGATTTCTTTCATGTAGACTCTTTTATGTTATGTTTATACCATTCTCATTGGACGTTGCGCCTGACATCCTCGAATAATAATAAGAAATAAATATTATATACCTTTGATATAGAGTTTAATATGTTTATAAGTTATTTTATATTTTCAGTACAATACTTATGAACTAGTTTATACTTTCAATTAAACAGTGCATTAATATTTTGGAGGTGAGATTTCTCATCTCAAATCAAACCTTCTAAGTAAATAAACAAAAGTTAGTTTGTAAATGTCACCTAAATAAACATATATGTAAATCTAAAAACTATATATATATTTTTATCAATTGCTCATGAACAGAAACGGTATGATCTGAGGGGAAAAAACAGAGCAAGTTAACTTCAAAATACAAATTAAATTCATATTGAGAAACAATACAAACATGGATTTAATAAATTTATCTAAACAAAAATCTCTCAGTTTTTTTTTTTATTTTAATTGATGCCGGACTAACTTACGCGTACTTCAACTAATCCTAGAACCTATGCCGGTGCCCTCAGAAATCTCTCAATTCTTCAACACAAAATACAGAAACATGATAAAACAAAGAAAATGAGAACATGTTTTACGAATTTTAACTTAACAAATACTTCGCAAAAGATTTTTACATAAAATCATATACCTCAACTATAGCTTCTGCTTTCACTTCATCCTCCTGTTCCTCGTCAAGAAATTTGGCAAACTTCAAAGTAGCAGATCCCACAACTAATAATAGAAAGAAAGCCAAAATCAAATAAGTTAGTTGAGTAAAAAGATTAAAAAATATTAAATAAAATTAAAATGTTAATTAATTTTATACATGTATTGTGAGCACATATCCAAATTTGATTACAAATCAAAGCCTCCAACATTATTGGATGAAGTCTATTGCGGTATGGCTTACAAGTTGGCCACTCGTGCTGAAAGAAAATTCAGAAATGGGATTGCCAAAATATCTCTAACAATTCATGACAATACAAGATACTTATTGGCATTCACTCTTGTTGGGGAATTATAGTGTTATTAAAAGAATTCAACATGTATCATAATAAATCAAATCAAAACACAAACATCATACAAATATTGAATCATAAATCCTAAACCTTAGAGAATAAGAAAAATCTGGATAATGACAAAAATTTGTAGAACTTTAAGCTCAAGCCGAGTTGCCTCTGTGCTTAAGAACTTATTAGCCATGCCTCGGTGCTCTACGAATTTTGTGGCTAACGTCCTCCCAGGATAACTTAGATTCCTCTTGTTCAAGGGGCACTCCTTAACAAGATCTCGAACTAGGATAATGGTGGAATCTCTTTCTTGACTCCAAAACACAAAGATGTGACACAGAACTTTATGAATTTTATGGATCTATTGAATGAACATGAAGGCCTCTTTAAATAGACATGGAATGGTGCATTTGAGGACACCCTTTGGTTTGGGGTGTAATCCTCCTAAGGGTTATACTTCTTCCTTAAACCCTTTGGAGCCTATAGGTGTGTTCTTTCAATTAAAGGACATGTCCTTACATGTTAGTGCCTCTCCCATAGGGCACTACCCAAGGGACATGACCCTTCTTGCATCCATACTTTATATTTAGAGAATTTACAACAATCCCCCATAATTCTCTAAATATTAATGCAGACATTTGAGAGAGTTTCCGTGAACTAAATGTTAGTGTCCTAGACATGCCCAAGGTCTCTAAGTCAGGATATGTGTGTGAATAAATCAAAGACAAGTTGCGGAAATTACTAACTTTGATCGGATGAGATTTCAAAAATTTTCTTTGTGTTTGTTGAAGCTCCAAGCTTTGTTGAATCTTTTCAACCCAATGGTGAGTTTCCCTATCACCTTCTTTGACTCCTTAAGTGCTAGCTTGGATGAAATTTTGTAACAAAACTTCAAGAACAAGAGAGGGTGTGTTCGGCCAAGAGTGAGAGAAGAGGAGAGATGAAGTGTTTTCTTTGTGTTTTGTTTCTAAAAACAATTACAAAGTCAACTCACACAATTTGTGTATATGCTTTACCAAAAGCAAAAAGCAAAAGGTGTTGGAGGGAAAGTGGCATTAAATGCCCAACCACTTCTATCACTCAAGTGACTAGTGATGTAAGTTGATGGACCCCACCTCTTAAATTCAAAATTCAAGTGGCTTGCTCAACACACTTCAGGCTCGGGTTCGTTTAATCTGATTAAACGAATTTTCCGTTGCGACGTAATTAAATCCAATTTAATTAAATAATAATGCCTAGTAAAATTATTACGAAAGTCATTCGCGAATTAAATCTAAATTAATTCGTTCACCCGAATTAAAATCCAATTTTAATTCCGCTTTGAAATTCGATTTCAATTAATATATCTAATATATTATTTAATCGATTAATTCCAAATTAATCGTGTTTTTTCTTCTATTATAATTTTATCCCAGATAAATTCTTGCTGCAATTAATCCTAGATTAATTTTCTCTTTCGTAATTAATCTCAGATTAATTCTGTTCGAGTCAAATGTCATCGGTGAATCTTTGGGAAGAGACCCAAGAGATCCCTGGATATGTTGGCAGTAAATCTGATTGTCGGACTATCCGAACACGTGCGTACCCCGTACCACGTTCTTACCGATTTACAAGACATGGTTGGCTTCTAGTAAAGCACTGTGCCTACCCAATTCTCCAGAAATATTCAACGAAGAATATATAATATTTATCAAGCGTAGTATACATGTATTGCGTATTACGATCCAGTACCGGATGTCACATTCTAGGCCTGGGGCTGGAATTGTGTCTGCCCCATATGAAATATATATAGGATCACTAGCAACTAGTCTCTTTAATCGGATAATCATGACATTGTCATACTATCCCGATAGCTGCAGCATTTAAGAGTACCAGTTATGTATCATATGTGATCATCATCTTCATATGACTGAAGTGACACTTCCATCTTGACATCACACCCAATACACTACGATTCTCAATAAACCCATAAGAGGCGTACACATAACCGTTAAAGCCCCGGACGACCAAAACCAAAGTGTACTGATTGTCGCAAGTATTAGCGATGCAAGTCTCAGGTTAAGACCAAATACACCTACCCTGATTCAGATTCCCATAGACACATAGTCATACTACCAATGGGATTCTGAGGGGTCTATCCAGAGCGAAGCTGTTCCTGATCTAACGGTTAACAGAACCTCGTATCACACTTGCATAAGCATCTAATACTTAAATATGTGAGAATTATGTCGTTAAGCTTCCATAACACGCACAAGTGTAATATTAGTCTATTCCGCATTATCGATGTCCAGTCTCGATAATACTACGACTAGGGATATTTAATGATTAAACCGTTCGTGGATTGATACTGTCTCATATCTTATTAATCTGGAACTAATCATAAAGACTTTTATCATTTATATGTATTCAAGTAATTTAATTACAAAATGATAAAATAGCAATTTCCTTTGTCACATAGTTAATTTGTACAAAAACCACAATGTCTTTTACAAATAGTGATGATATGGGTCATAATTGTCCAACACTAAAGCTGCATCGAAATAGGTAGCTTTCACCTTGAACATTTCCTAGTGAATGACAATCGGATTTACTTGGCAAACCAATGACCCATAGTCTTGAACTGTTCTGTCGTTGGTGTAAACCAAGACAATTGCCAACACACAGTTTTACTTCGACCATTTCCTGTTCTACGGTTGTGTTTATTTCGGCCATGAACATTGGTCCAGTAGTCATCAAGCACTTTAGGGAAGTCAGCCTGTAAAATCTCATGGAAGCGGCCTCACTTCTTACTTGAAATAAGTGATCTACTATTAAGATGTAATTTGTCTTTACCCCCATTAAGACTCATTTCCTAATATAGTGATCATTAAAAGCCTTAACTTAGCCTAGCCTTGACAGACAGCACTCTGCGTCATTATCGGAATGGGAAAGAGTACAAAACTCTACAGTGTTTGTTTTGAATTGCACAAAGTTTCAGTTGTCCTTTTTGAACCTACATCTTGGGATCTTCAGTCAGCTAGGTTGGGTTTCCACAATGATAATTCTTAATTTATAGGCTTCAAGCTCATTCCCCTCGATGACTTCACAATTTGCTCTCTAGGTAAACCTTTTGTAAATGGATCCGCTAGGTTTTCATTTGATTTCACATAATCGATCGATATTATGCCACTTGAGAGCAGTTGTCATATGGTATTATGTCTGCGACGTATGTGTCAAGACTTACCATTATACATTGTATTTTGGGCTCTCCCAATAGCCGATTGACTATCACAATATATGTTTATCCATGGCACTGGTTTGGGCTAATTTGGAATATCCTCCAGGAAATTTCGAAGCCATTCCGCTTCTTCTGCTGTTTTATCTAATGCTATGAACTCTGATTCCATAGTAGACCGGCCAATACATGTTTGTCTCGAGGATTTCCATGATATGACTGCACCACCAAGTGTGAAAATAAATCCCCTCGTAGATTTGGAATCCATTATATCAGATATCCAGTTAGCATCATTGTATCCCTCTAGAACAATAGGATATCTCGTATAATATAGACTATATTTTGAACTTTCTCTCAGATACCTCAAAACTCTTACTATGGCTTTCCAGTGGTTATGTCCTGGATTGCTCATATATCTGCTAAGCATGTTTATAGCTTGAGTGATATCAGGTCGTGTGCAATTTGTGAGATACATCAAGCTTCCGATGATTCTCGAATACTCAAATTGCGATACGCTTGAGCCAGTATTCTTTGATAAATGAAGAGTTAGGTCTACAGGAGTTCTAGCCACATTTAGATCTCATTTATTATATTTCTCAATAATCTTCTCAACATAGTGAGTCTGAGATAATATATATCCTTCTTATGTTCTAGAAATCTTAATTCCTAAGATCACATCAGCCTTAAATCTTTCATATCAAATTTGCTGGTCAATACTTTCTTGGTAGACCGAATTATCTCACAATTACTACCAATTATCAGCATATCGTCTATGTAGAGACACACAATGACATATCATTTATAAGTTGATTTGGTGTACACACACTTATCACACTCATTGATCGTGAAATCACTTGACAAAATATCTTTGTCAAATTTTTCATGCCATTGCTTGGGTGCCTGTTTTAATCCGTATAAGGATTTTAAGAGTTTGCACACCTTCTATTCTTGTCCAGAAACATTGAAACCTTCTGGTTTTTCTATGTAAATCTCTTCATCCAGTTCGCCATTTAAGAATGTCATCTTTACATCCATTTGATGTATTTCAAGACCAAATATAGTTGTTATGGCTATGAGCATTCTTATTGACATGATACGAGTCACTGGTGAATAGGTGACAAAGTAATCAAGACCTTCTTTCTGTCTATAACATTTTATGACAAGCCTTGCCTTGTACTTATATATTGATCCATCTGGTTTCATCTTCCGTTTGAATATACATTTGTAGCCTAGTGGCTTACAACCTGGAGGAAGATCAACCAACTCCGAAGTATGGTTTTGTATGATAGAATCAATCTCATTATTGATAGCCTCTTTCCACAAATGTGTCTTTGACAGAGACATTACTTCTTTATAACTTTGAGGCTCATTTTCTAACAAGTATGTCAAAAAATCGGGACCAAATGACTTAGACGTTCTAGCTCTTTTGCTACGTCTAGGTTCAATTGTTTCAATATTTTCACGTTGATCTGATTCTTGGTTAACCTGATCACTATCTTTGATAGTATCAATAGTTCTTTTGAGAGACTATATTCTTTATCTTTCCTTACAAGGAAACATCTCTTCAAAAAATATCACGTTTCTTGACTCAATTATCATATTCGGATTGATGTCAGGAATCTCAGAATTATGTACTAAGAATTGATACGCACTACTGTTGCGAGCATATCCAATGAATATACAATCAACAGTTTTAGGTCCTATTTTAACATTCTTAGGTTTAAGAACCATTACTTTGGCAAGACACTCCCATACTTTCAGATATTTTTAGAAAGGTACGTGACCTTTCCACAACTCATATGGTGTCTTGTCCAATCTTCTGTGAGGAAGCTTGTTCAGAACGTAGTTCGTGGAAAGCAAGGCTTTCCCCACAAGTTTTGGGGTAAACTAGATATTGTCAACATGGCGTTCATCATTTCCTTCAATATTCGATTTTTGCGCTCAGCAATCCCGTTCTATTGAGGTGAATAAGAAGCAGTAGTTTCATGAATAATTCCATGATTGGAATAATATTCACCAAATGGTGACACATATTCACCACATCTATCACTCCTGATTCTTTTGATTTTCTTGCCAAGTTGATTTTCAACTTCATTCTTATCGTGTATAAAGCTCTCAATAGCTTCATCTTTGCTCCTCAACAAATACATATAACAGAATCTTGTTCTATCATCGATAAAAATGACAAAATACTTTTTACCGCCTCTTGTTTGCACAATATTCATATCACACACATCAGTGTGTACAAGTTCCAAGGGTTCAGAACTTCGTTCTATGGAATAAAATAATGTTCTATGCATTTTTGCTTCAACACATGCACATTTATGTTGGTTGTCAATTGTAAATTTAGGTATAAGGTCCATGCTAATTAATTTACGCATTGTATCATAATTAACATGTCCTAACCTCCCATGTCATGTATTTTGTGACTCAATAATATAAGCGGAAGTTGTAGCTTTATTATTAGCACTGTGTCGATTGACAGTCATTACATTGAATTTGAAAAGTCCCTCAGTGAGGTATTATTTTCCTACATAGACATCATTTTTTTTGTCAATACAAACTTGTGAGAAACAAATCCAAGCTTAAAGCCATTCTTGCTAATGAGAGAGCCTGAGACCAAGTTCTTCTGAATATCAGGAACATGCAAAACATTCTTCAATGTAAGCTCTTTTACGGATGTCATCTTCAGAACCACTGTGCCTTGTCCAACCACTCTAGAGGTAGATGAGTTTCCAATTATCAGATGATCACCACCATCGACCTTCTGAAACGAGGAAAACATCTTGCTATCAGCACAGATATGACGAGTAACCCCAGTGTCTACCCACCATTCTCCCGGATTCCCAACCAAGTTGGCTTCAGTTACAACTGCTGAAAGGTTTATCTCTGAGATCTCATCAGTTAGCTACTCATTTTCAGCGACATGGGCCTCATTTTTCTTTTTCTTACCTTTGTCTTGAGACTTTTTCTGCAGTTCTTTTTCATATGACCATTTTTTCCACAGTTATAGCATTTCCCCTTTAACTTCTTGTTAGCTTGGGAAGAATCAGCTCCATGATGAGCGGAAAATATATCAATATTTACCGCCCCTTTAACTTAATATTTTGTTTAGTTTCTCGGGTTTGATGAATGTTTTGATGTGTTTTAGTTTATTTTGCAGATAAAATAATATCGGGTCTCAATGAAATCATTTAGGATGAAATATGGGTCAAATAAGGGCAATTATTGGACTTGATATTTTAATTTTGGAGATTGGAATCTTGAAATGGCGTTTTGACGAAGTGCAGTTTTGGAAATTCTAGTTTTGCGCATCTGTCGTATTTTTGGCATAACGTTTTACTCAGTTATCGGATTGAGCTGATTCAAGTTTCAGATTAAAGAAGACTCAAATATCGACAACTTTTAAAGACAAAATAATTTCGAAATCTGAAGATTTCATGCCCGAAATTGATGAACCATCCAGAAGTGTGTAGTGTGTAATTATTAAAGTCACTTTCAATCATTTTCAAAGCAAAAAATAAATTAATAAATAAATAATAAAAATTATCAAATCATCACCAAACATGATAAGAGATTAGTGGAGCAATTAATAATGGATTTGGTGGAGCAATTAGTGGAGCAATTAGTGGATCATTAATAATTGATTTGGTGGATGATTTGATGGAGGCAAAATTTTGCCTATAAATACCAAGCCATTTCATTTGTAAAATTCATACTTTCTTCTAAGGAATTCCTTAAGAATACTAAGAAGATTGTATCTTGTTTGTTTATTTATAGCTTTTAGTAATTAATTTCCGCTTTCGCAATTTCTTTTCTTTACTTTTCAGTTTTTACTTTCCGCAATTTACTTTTACGCACAATACTTTTCTTTCTTTAATTTTCAGTTTTTACTTTTCAGTAATGAGGAGGTAACTCCCCTTTTGCTGGGGTAAAAGGTAAAACTTTTATTACTAATATTTAGATTAATCTCCCTTAATTATAATATATAAAATAGTTAAAACCTGACTTAACGAGGATACCGCCATATTGGTCGGTTGGTAATTATTTAAATTGGTTTTAACCTGACTAAACTGGATACCGCCTGATTGGTCGGTTGGTAATTAATTATTAATTTGACTTAATCTGGATACCGCCTATATGGCTGGTTGGTAATTATCATGCAAAGTTAATATATTATATTAAGGGAGATATCTAAAATAGAAGTAATAAAAGTGGATCCTTTTACCTCAGCATTTTCTTTTATTGTAATTTTATTTTATTTACTTTTCAGCAATTTACTTTTCAGCATTTACTTTTCAGCAATTTACTTTTCAGCATTTACTTTTTAGCAATTTACTTTTCAGCTTTTACTTTATGTCTTTTACTTTTCAGCATTTTTATTTTGTCTTTTATTTTTAAGTTTTTACTAGCCCTATTTATGTGTTAGTTATCTGGGGTTGTGATGAATTCTAATATCACCAGTTTATAAAGGGTTATTTTATAGTTTGGGTAATTTAAAGGTTTACTTATTAAGTCTTAAGCTTAATGCTTCTTGTTGTCTGATCACCAATAAGATTGATATGGTAAATCTAAAATGAACTAGACATATGGATTTTAGGTTTCAGCCTTAGACTTAATAGCCCACGATCTTCCTTGAGGATAGATAACCCTTTAATAGATTTCCTTACAGGATAGACATATACCTGTCGGGCGGGGGTAGCCATAATTGGAACTTAAACTTAATGAATCCAGATAATTTGGTTGACATAGACATATGGTTCAATTGGGTTAAACTGGGTATTTGCGTCTGACCATCGACAGAGGCTTTTGCATAATTTAGTGTTCCAGGTTAGTAAACCGATTTATTACACAAACATAAAATAATCACTTCATCTTTTAAAAGATATTAGAATGATTCACAACCCTAGATCTTTGTGTCTTTTGTTATTTTCCTTAGTACTTTCTTTTTCCTTTTTATTTATTTATTTATTTAGCAAATCTACAATCAACCAAATCAATCAAGCAATCTTTCTCTTCTCCCTCAATTAGATATCTGTAAATAAATAGATTCAATAATTAATAACAACAGTAGGAATTAAGTCCTCGTGGGATCGATATTTTTATACTACTTGAACGATACGTGCACTTGCGTTATACGTGTGTGTTTACGCCGGTCACTCCACTGTTCTTTATCTTTTTGCTACTTTTTACACCTTCGAAGATATTGGCCTTAGACTCCATAGTCTTGTAGCTGGCCTTCTCGGACTTCCTGTTGTCCTATTTGATCCTCAATCGAACTACAAGGTCTTCAAGGCCCATCTGCTTCTTTTTACGTTTCAGATAGCTCCTGAAGTCCTTCCATGATGGATGTAACTTTTCAATGATGGTGGCAACTTGAAAAGTCTCACAGAGTTTCATCCCTTCATCATATATTTCATGAATGATCAATTATAGTTCACCCAACTAAGACATTACCATTCTTGAATCTACCATTTTGTAGTCCAGGAACCTACCCACGATAAATTTCTTTTTCCCGACATCCTTGATTTTGTTCTTATTCTCGAGAGATTCCCAGAGAATCTTCGCATAAATCATGCCTTAGTACACATTGTATAGGGTATTGTCAAGTCCTCCCAAAGGTAGTTCTTGCACAAGAAGTCATCTGACGACCATGTCTATTCTTGCAGTTGCTTGGCTGTTTTCGTTTCTCCCTCCACATGACTCGGAGGATCTTTGAGGTACTTAGCCAACTGGAGAGTTGTCAGGCAATATTTTTCTCTGCCACTGTTTAAAGTTTGCTCCACCAAACTTTTTCGGTTTTTCTCCATGAGCGACCGGTATCGAGATGATTCCGCTAGCCTGATGAGCATAAAATATATCAATATTTACCGCCCCTTTTACCTAATATTTGGTTTAGTTTCTCGGATTTTATGAACATTTTGATGTGTTTTTATGTGTTTTGTAGATAAATAAAGTATCGGGACTTAATGGAATCAACTCGGGGCTAAAACGATGAAATTCGGAGCAAAAAATGGCGAAAACGGAAATTTACCATACGCGTCATGAAGTGCATTCCTAAATTCTAGTTTTGCGCAAGTTTGGTATTTTGGCCATATGTTTTTCATCTGATATCCGATTAAGCTGATTCAAGTTCCAGATTAAAGAAGACACAATGATCTACAACTTTAAATTTTTAAATATTTTTGAATTCTGAAATTTGCAAGATCGAAATTGATGAATAATCCAATGTATTTTATGTAATTACTATAGTCGTTTTCAAAATATAAAATTAAAATAATAAAATAAAAATTTTCAAACTTCTACCAAAAATGGAGGATTTGGTGGCCATGTTTGGTGCCATGTTTGGTGTCATGTTTGATGTCATGTTTGGTGCCATGTTTGATGGAGCAATTGGTGGAGAAATTGGTGGAAGCCTTTAGATTTTCCTATAAATACCAAGCTAAACTTTGTAAATTTTCCATGCTTTATTTGGAGGAATTTCTCCATGAAAACCTAAAGGAAAGTGTCTTGTATATTTATTTAAGTTTCCTTGTATTTTCTTTTTATTTAATTAATAAAATTTTGTGTGTTTTCATTTACAGCATGAGCAGGTAATCTCATTCTGCTGGGGTGAAAAGATGACACTTTTAATATAATGAATTAGATTAATCTCCCTTATTTTAATTAGAATTTGGATTAATTAGTTACCGCCTATATGGTCTGTTTAGGTGACAACCTTATTTACCGCCTATATGGTCAGTTTTTCATTTCAGACGTAGTTTCCACCTATATGGTCGGTTTAGGTAATAAAATTATTACCACCTATATGATCGGTTGGATTTAATTAAGACAATTGAAATTAATGCCTTTATGGTATGGTTAATTAATCGGTAAACATTGAGAATAATGGAGATTTTTAATTTTGAAATATTAAAAGTGGATCCTCTAACCCCC
Organism: Zanthoxylum bungeanum; assembly: GCA_019454045.1. NCBI lineage: Eukaryota > Viridiplantae > Streptophyta > Magnoliopsida > Sapindales > Rutaceae > Zanthoxylum > Zanthoxylum bungeanum. The sequence continues at coordinate 43,267 of SKCR01045221.1, read as the reverse complement.
AGTATTTTCTTTTATTGTACTTTTACATTTTTAATTTCCAGTATTTAGTTTATGTCTTTTATTTTATTTAAGATTTTATTAGCCTTAGATATTTGTCGTAATTAAGTCTGTTATCTGGGGTTGTGATGAATTCCAATATCACCGGGTTATAAGGGGTTATTTTATAGTTTAGGTAATATAAAGGTTTACTTATTAAGTCTTAAACTTAATGCTTCTTGTTAACTGGCCATTAATAAGATTGATCTGGTAAACTTAAAATAAACTTGACAAAGGTATTTTAGGTTTCAGCCTTAGACTTAATAGCCCACGATCTTCCTTGAGGGTAGATAACCCTTTAATAGATTTCCTTATATGATAGACATATACCTTTCGGGCGTGGGTAACCACAATTGGAACTTAATCTTAATAAATTCAGGTAACTTTGTTGACACAAAAAACACCTAGCCAAATAAACCCTAAAGCCTTCACTCTCACTCAAAGCTCTCGGCTTCACCATGCACGGAACTGCCACTCTCAAATACACACGCACGTAAAACAGCCCTTGCAGATCCCTTTAACAGCACCTCACGCCCTTACCTACGGTTCACAAACAGGCCATCACGTACCCTTCAACTCATCAATAGCAGCCCTGCACGCACAGATCAGCCAGCAGCTCCCTCATTCGCGTCACACAAACCAGGCACAACAGCCCTTCAACCAACCAATAACCCTTCACAGCCACGACATGGCAAATGAACCCTAGACAACTTACTCAGCCCATTCCCTCACTGCATGACACACACTCACAGAACAACAAACCACATGTCCCACTGTCTCTCATCTTCTCCCCACGGCAAACCCTAGGACAAAGCAACGACCCCTTAGACACAAACCCTCAAACAGCACCTTACAGTCATGTAACTACCCCTACATTCACGGTAAATAAACCCCTGAAGTAGCAACCTTTCACGTCACAATCCATTCGAGAACCAGCCTTCATGCACGTAACTCATCTCTCTCGGCTGCATGCACCCACCGAACATCAACCAGCCCTGAAACACCGAGCAAAATAAGCCCCAAACATCACGCCCACAATCTGTAAAATAACCCCGGGAAGTAACCTGAAAATAGTGACTAAAAACAGCGAAAATAGCGAGTGAAAACCGTGAGCGAAACAGAGAAAACAGTGAGTGAAAATCGCAGGTGAAAATAGCAAAAACAGCAGAAACAACGGACCAGTAAAAATAGTGAAAACAACAGAAATAGTGGACCGGTGAAAATAGTGGAAACAGTGGACCGGTGAAAGTAGCGGAACGATAACCCTTCCAGCATCATGAAACGCACTCCCGGAAAGCGACTTAAAAGGTAAGACCTGAGGGCACCCTTTGTTATATTTTATTTTGTAAACCCGGACACGGTATGCTCGGTTGACGTGGAATACATCCAACCGGGTATGCGAGGTCCTACATTGAGAACGGCCAAAATAGTTGGCCACATGTCTATTCCGCATGTGTTGATTTATAATATTTATGAGATTGCATGATGTGAATTCCAGATGAACGGAATATGTGTTTTCTCTTACGGTATATCGGATGGAAACCCGGACGTAAATTCCATAGCTGAATCCGAATGGACGGTATTACGGTTTGTACTCGGGATACAATGCCACGTACCACTTGAGAGACACACGTATTTCGTTTCATCCAAACTTGTATTTGAGCATGATTAGGTTGCCAGTATGTTATTTATTTCTTAAGCATGATTAGGTCGTTAGTACGTTATTTCCTTATGTACGTTATAGTTATTTTCTTTCGCAATCGGAGCTTAATCCACGTTTATACTTAGGTTGTTATTTAGTTTTTGTGTTTGATAATTCAACATGTTCGTTGTGTGATATTGCATGTTTGCCTTTATGAACGTGAACTAGATCTAGGTTAATCTCGGACATGTATGTTGTGTAGACTTGGTTAAATTATTGCACAAATCTGTTCATTACAAGTGGCATAAGTAAGGGACCATTCCGAACCCAACGATTTGAGGTCTTCCCTTGCGAGGGGTGAGTGCGGCCTTAAATCATTTTCCCGGTTCACACCGGGTGGCGACTCCATTTTATTCTCCGGTTTAGTCCCCCGCGGGCTACTCCCTACTCCCAACCGGGCCGCGAGCCTGGAACAACGTCGTCAAGTTCTGTGTCTTACAACAGCCCAGGAGAATAAAGCTCTCTCTCAGTACAGTTCGGGAATACAGCCCAGGAGAATAAAGCTCTCTCTCAGCACAGTTCGAGAATATAGCCCAGGAGAATAAAGCTCTCTCTCTCAGTTCGGGAATACAGCCCAGGGGAATAAAGCCATCTCTCAACACAGTTTGGAAAAAATCCTAGAGGAATAAAGCCCACCTTCAATACAGCTCGGGAACAAGGCCCAAGGGAATAAAGCCATCTCTCAACACAGTTTGGAAAAAATCCTAGAGGAATAAAGCCCACTTTCAAAGCAGTTCGGGAACAAGGCCCAGGGGAATAAAACCATATTTTAACACAGTTCGGGAATACAGCCCAGGGGAATAAAGCTCTATCTTAACATAGTTCGGGAACAAGGCCCAAGGGAATAAAGCCCACTTTCAATAAAGTTCGGGAACAAGGCCCAAGGGAATAAAGCCCACTTTCTTAACACAGCTCGGGAATAAGGCCCAGGGGAATAAAGCCATATCTCTACACAGTTCAGGAACAAAGCCTAGAGGAATAAAGCCCATTTGCAAAACAGCTCGGGAATAAATCCCAGGAGAATAAAGCTTTCTCTCAATGCAGTTCGGGAATAAGGCCCAAAGGTTAAAGCATCTCGATGTATATTCGGTTGAATGTAATATGTGTTCAATCGGGTATACGAAGTCCGATATTATTGTCTTTACTTTTTATGTGAATGATGTGATCGAGCGCATGGGCTTAGTAAGTTGGATTAAAGGTCCCCTATTTTGAGGGGTTAAAACCCTTTATCACAATGCTTTGCCGCGCCGATCGATGTATACTCGGTTGAATGTAAGATGTGTTCAATCGGGTATGCGAAGTCCGATATTATTATCTTTATTATTTATATGCATGATGTGATCGAGCGCATGGGCTTAGTAAATTGGATTAAAGGTCCCCTATTCTGAGGGGTTAAATCCTTTACCACGATGCTTTGCCGCCCCGGTTGATGTATATTCGGTTGAATGTAAGATGTGTTCAATCGGGTATACGAAGTTTGATATTATTGTCTTTATTTTTATATGCATTACGTGATCGAGCTCATAGGTTTAGTATGTTGGATTAAAGGTCCCCTGTTTTGAGGGATTAAAACCCTTTACCACTATGCTTTGTCGCGCCGGTTGATTTATATTCGGTTGAATGTAAGAGGTGTTCGGTCGGGTATATGAAGTCTGATATCATTGTCTTTAGTTTTTATATATGTATTGTGTTAATTGCGCATGGGCTTAGTAAGTGCGATTAAATGTCCTCTATTTTGAGAGGTTAAAATCCTTTACCACGATGCTTTGCCGCGCTTTTAGCCCGTTATTATTTGTTAGGTGTCATCTATTCATCCGTTCATGTATGTGTCATGTTGTTTACTGCATTTTGGAGGTCACTGATGTGACCCCATTCGAACGCGTTCCGGAACGCCGCACGAACGCATATTTCCAGTCTAGTCTCGTTCGAACACGTTTTCAAACGCTATACGAATGTGAACCTTCTGTTTACCGTTCGAACGCGTATATGAATGCCGCACGAACGCTAATACACTGAATTGAGTCATTTTCATCACATGTCATGTATAATCGTTTCTTAGGGGATTTCTCTTATATCATGTAATCAATCACATTATTTGTATCCCTGCGTCTATCTGTTTAATGTGTTCATAAGATGGTATTCAAGCATAATTAGGTCATTATTGTGTTACTTGGTTCTTAGGCATGACTTAGCCTATTTGGCTGTTTATTTTCAAGCATGATTAATCGTTTTGTTTTGCGTTTGGAATTTGCATTATGTTTAGGTTGTTCTTTGTTTTCCATATTATATGATCGAAGCATGTTCATGAGATTGTCGTGTGCTATTGCATGTTTTCCGTTATGATGATTACTTTCATGCATGTGAACTTAGAAGCATAATTATCCTTGGAAATATGTTGCTTAGGCTTGGTTAGATTATTGCAAAAATCATTTTATTACAGGTGGCATAAGTAAAGGACCATTCCGAACCCAACGGTTTGAGGTCTTCCCTTGCGAGGGGTGAGTGCGGCCTTAAATCTTTGTCCCGGTTCACACCGGGTGGTGACTCCATTATTCTCTGGTTTAGTCCCCCGCGGGCTACTCCGTACTCCCAACCAGGCCGCGAGCACGGGACAGCATGCGTCGCCCAGTTTCTATGTTCCTACAGTCTGGCGACTCCATTGGGGATAGAGAATCGGCCCCGAAATAATGTCTTGTAATATTATGATTTGTGCTTTATTTGACCGTGTCTACCGTGGGTTAAAAGGGGTTTAATCAAAGGCATTTTGAGGCTAGGTAATGGTTTGGTGTCTTCTTTCACTCACTACCTTTCTAGAAGGAAAAGATGTGAAGGCACCTAAATAGCCATCTACTCGTAGCCTATTGTGATGAACTAATCTGGAGGACTTGTTGCTTATTCCTTTCACCAAGCGATAATAGCCTAAGAGGCTTGGGTACTTAAGAGAGCCTCGCTCCACCCTCCCTCTGGGGAATCTGCAACAAGAAATCCATTTGACAGTTAGTCACACACCATAACTCGTTGGCACGTACTGTAAGGTTTAAAAAAGGTGCGCTCACTTGGTCGCTCGAACCCTTGAGTGGGGAGACCTAGTTGTGGGTAATCCTTCGCCGGTGAGAGCCTTTGTCTACACTCTTGTGAACCCACACGTAGACCGGGGTTGTATGACCTATAGCAACTATTTCCTTGTGTTTGTGGGCCATCCTCATTTGGATGCAGTTGGACTTCTTGTCAGAAATATGAACTTGTTGGGCCATTTAAACTGGGACGAGTCTGTATCCTATGACAATTGGGCCAAAAGCTTCTGAAATGTTGATGGGCCACTCTGTAGAAATTATTTATGTATGTTTGTGTTTGGGAACATTGTCGTTTGGATCCAGTCGGACCTTTGGTCATGAAGTATGGGCTTGTTGGGCCATTTAAACTGGGACAAGAACATATCTTATGATGATTGGGCCAAAAGTTTCTAAACGCCAATGGGCCATTATATGTTTGTGTTTAGGAACATTATCATTTGGATACGGTTGGACTTCTTGCCATGAGATGTGAACTTGTTGGGCCATTTAAACTGGGACGAGTTCACTCCTATGACAGTTAGCCCAAAAGCTTCTAAAATGATGATATGACAGTTAGCCCAAAAGCTTCTAAAATGATGATGGGCCGATTTATGCGAAAATTTTAATAAGTTTATATATTCCTTGTATCACATGCATCTCATTTATTTCATGCATACATGCATCATGTTAATCCTTGTGTCTAAAAGCCATCATAGATTCCCGTTGGGTTTGGGAAGAGTGAAGACTCACCAAAAGACTGGTAACAGATATGAGTACGTCTGATAACGAGGTATCCCGGATAGATCAGTTAGAAAATAGTTTCGCCAAGATTACCGAACAATTGCAAGCCTTGACTACTGCAATGGCAAATATGGTTGTGCCCCGTGTTGGGGGAAATTCTGAGAATGTGAGGCGCGAAGAGCCTCCGAATGGGTTGGGGGATGTTATCCCCGCTTTTGATGACGACATGGCAGAGTATGCAACAGGCAAAGTGATTGGGTCTCAGGCAGAATTTCAGAAGCTTCGGGATCAGGTTGAGTCAGTTACCTGCAAAATGAGGGGTAAACATGAAGAATTGTTAGATTATGAGGCAATGACCTTCGGAGAACAGCTGCCAGCTCAGTTTAAAATGCCCGATATGGCCAAGTTTAATGGGAATGGAGACCCGAGAGTCCATCTGCAGCAATATATCTCAGTCATGAGTTTAGTGGGCCTATCACAGCGCCAAGTCCAAAAGATGTTTGGGATGTCCTCGAAGGGGCACCTGTGTTCTGGTATCATAGCCTTGAGAAGAAGGTTAAGGAAGATTGGAGGGAACTAGCTGATGCTTTTCTGAAGCAGTATGTTACAGACTTAGAAATTGACTTGTCACTCCGTGATTTGGAAAACACTAAGCAGAAGCCAGAGGAAAGTTTCAAAGAGTATGTGGATCGCTGGAGAAGCCAGCTTTTGAAAATGCAGACTCGGCCTTCAGAGAAAGACCAAATTAAAATGATCATCAAGGGCACCAAGCCCTCTATTTATGGTAAGCTGAGGAGGATGACTTCGATGATTTCTGATTTTCGACAGTTGAGGGAAACTGTCATGGATATTGAAGAAGAAGAAGAGGCTGAAAACAGAAAGTTTTATGGCCAGAATAGAAGAACTTTTGGGGGGCCTTCTGAGACCAAGCCCACTACTGCCGAGGTCGCTACCGTCAAGAACAGGCGATTCTCCAATCTTGGTAGACCTTTGTCAAATGTATTTGAAAAGCTGAAAATGCAAGGACTTCTAAGACCTTTGGAACCTAGGCCATTTCCGAACCTTGTGCCACCATACCTCAACCTAAACCAGTATTGTCACTTCCATCAAGAAAAAGCCATGACACCGACAACTGTACCCCTTTAGGCATGAGGTCCAAAACCTCATTGACTCCCATAAAATACCCAATCCAGAAAAAGAACAACCCAACACACACATGAACCCTCAACCATAAAGCCACTCAACCACCCAGGCTTCTTGCATTGAGATAAGGGATAACAGTGAAGAACCATAGGCCAAGGAAGAAGGCAATGTTGCGAATGATGAAGTTATTCCTCATAGTTTATTTGATCCTGCATTTTTAATAAAGACATTGATTTTGTCTATTTGTTCGAACATTTTCTTAATGATAATAAAGACGTTCATTTCGCTGAATCTGTTCTGCAATATGAGTATATTTGAGAAAAGCATTCAACCTTGGCACTAGGAAATTCAGTGATGTTTATAACACGGGGAATCCTCGGAATAAGCAAGCAGAAAAGATAAGGTAGCCAGTCATAAATTGGGAAATGAGGGCAGTAAGAATATCATACTTGGAAGGGAATTAGTTCACCAAGCCGATCAACGTAGACAGATTGAAGCAGTGGCTTGCCTGAGGAAAAGAAGACTGAGTAGTCACCAAGAGAATTGGCAGAAGACCTAACCCGACGGGATAAGAACATTCATGCATGCATACACGTAACACATTTTGCATCCTTTTGTGTTTGTTTTGTTTTGTGTTCACAAGTTTTGAAGAAGAAAAGAGAAAGCGACAAAGAACAAGCTAATCAGAAACGGTTAAAAGCACAGTATCGGATTTGGGTAAAAATCCCAGGGTTGAGGCCCATTTGAGTTTGAGTTTTGGGTATGGCACTCTGGAGGCGAGGCCCATATTAGCATCAACATCAGTCTTGCCGGATATGGCAATCTTAGGGGCGAGGCCCACGTCATTATCAATAGATTGGGGACGAGTAACAGGGTTGAGGCCCATATCAGTATCAGTTTGGGGGCGAGGCACACATCAGTATCAATATAGGGGTGAGGCCCACATCAGTATCATTCTGGGGGCGAGGCCCATATCAGTATCAGTCTGGGGGCGAGGCCCATATCAGTATCAGTCTGGGGGCGAGGCCCACATCTGTATTAGTCTGGGGGCGAGGCCCACATCAGTATCAGTCTGGGGGCGAGGCCCATATCAGTATCAGTCTGGAGGCGGGGCCCATATCAGTATCAGTTTAAGGCGAGACCCATATCAGTATCAGGCTGGGGGCAAGGCCCACATCTGTATCAGCCTAGGGGTGATGCCCATATCAGTATCAGTCTGGGGGCGAGGCCCACATCAGTATCAGTTTGGGGCGAGGCCCATATTAGTATCAGTCTGGGGGGCGAGGCCCACATCAGTATCAGTTGAGGGCGAGGCCCACGTCAGTATCAGTTTTGGGGCGAGGCCCACGTCAGTTTGAGGTCGAAGAACCACTACATCGGTAACAGTTTTGGGAACAAGTCCCAGGGGAATAAAGCCCACATTCAACACAGTTCGGGAATAAAGCCCACAGTCAGCTCAGATAAGGGAATAAAACCCATATTCAGTGAAATTCAGGAACAAAGCCCACAGTCAGCTCAGATCATGGAATAAAGCCCACATTCAGTGCAATTCAGGAATAAAGCCCACAATCAGCTCAGATAAGGGAATAAAGCCCACATTCAGTGCAATTGAGGAACAAAGCCCACAGTCAACTCAGATCAGGGAATAAAGCCCACATTCAGTGCAATTCAGGAACAAAGCCCACAGTCAGCTCAGATCATGGAATAAAGCCCACATTCAGTGCAATTCAGGAATAAAGCCCACAATCAGCTCAGATAAGGGAATAAAGCCCACATTCAGTGCAATTCAGGAACAAAGCCCACAGTCAACTCAGATCAGGGAATAAAGCCCACATTCAGTGCAATTCAGGAACAAAGCCCACAGTCAGCTCATATCATGGAATAAAGCCCACATTCAGTGCAATTCAGGAATAAAGCCCACAATCAGCTCAGATAAGGGAATAAAGCCCACATTCAGTGCAATTCAGGAACAAAGCCACAGTCAACTCAGATCAGGGAATAAAGCCCACATTCAGTGCAATTCAGGAACAAAGCCCACAGTCAGCTCAGATCGGGGATAAAGCCCACATTCAGTACAATTCAGGAACAAAGCCCATAGTCAGCTCAGTTCGGGATAAAGCCCACATTCAGTACAGTTCGGGAACAAGACCCAGGGAATAAAGCCTTCAATCAGTACAGTTCGGGAACCAGGTGTAGGCATTGCATTTTTGTATATCAGCCTGATGATGAGTCTCGTATGGAGACACTACCTCTTTAGTTGTGAAAGCCGCGGGAAACGGACGTTGGAACGGTAAAGTTGGAAATTAGCGTTTTGTCAGAGTTGACTCACTTGTTTCGCTTCGGGTTCGCTTGTTGGACCTCTGTTTTAAAACACACCAAACTCATTAAAACACATCTCACAAATTAAATAATTAAAATATTTAAAACACATCTCATTAATTAAATTAAAACCAATTAAATTAAGCTTATATTAAATTAAAATCACATTCACAAATTAAATTAAACTTGAAATTAAATTAAATTAAATTAAATCTAATTAAATTAAATTCCTAATTTAAATAAAACACATTCTTAAATTAAATTAAATCACCTTCCTAAATTAAATAAATCATATCCTTAACTAAAAATAATAAATCAAATCACTTCCCTTAATTAAAAGATTTTCCCTATCTCATTTTAATTAAAAGATATCCCCAATAACACACAAATCCTTCTCCTACCCAAACAAGGTAAAAACCCCTCCATTGGTCTATAAAAAAAACCATTCACCCATCTTTCTAAACCCTGGCTGGCTGGCTGGCAAATTCACACAAAAAAGACACACGAAATAATAACCCTAAACCTGCGTTTGCTCTCTCCTCACTGACGAAAAATCACAAACAATAGCATGCCACCTTGCACCTAAGCCTTTCAAGCCCTCACGCACGTAGCCCCAAGCCTCCACTAACCAAATAAGCCAACTTCAACCTCACGCCGCACTGCCCCCTTTGACCATTCACCAGCACTTCATCACGCTTCAACAATTTTGCCCAGCCTCATGACTCTCCTTCAATTCACGCACAAACTCACGCACAAAGGCCACCTAGTTTCACGCCAACAAACAAACTCACGGCAGCCACAAAACTGAGCTACAAAGAGACAAAAACTGCCGACTAACCTAACCCTCACAGCCTCTTCACGCCAGACCCTAAAAGCCCTCACGCCACAGACCTGTGCACCCCACTACCTCACGCCACAGAACACCCACAAATCAGCCTCTTCACGCTACAGAAAACCCACAAATCAGCCTCACATTCATGCAAAAGCACACCAAAAACTGCTGCGCAAGTCATCAAATTTTCTGCCCAAATTATATCATCACAAGTGACATAAGTAAGGGACCATTCCGAACCCAACGGTTTGAGGTCTTCCCTTGCGAGGGGTGAGTGCGGCCTTAAATCTTTGTCCCGGTTCACACCGGGTGGCGACTCCATGTTATTTCATACTCCCAACTAGGCCGCGAGCCTAGAACAGCGTCGTCCAGGTTCTGTTGTCTACGGTTTGGCGACTCCACTGGGGATATTTTGAATCGGCCCCGAAATCATGTCTTGTGATGTTTATGATTTGTGCGTTAAGTTAATCGTTTCGATAGTGAGTTGAAATGGGTTAATCAAAGGCTTTGTTGAAGCTAGGTGTTGGTTGGGTGTCTTCCTTCACTCACTACCCTTCGGGGAAAAGCTGTGAATGCACCTAGATAAATCATCACTTGTAGCTCGTTGTGACAGACTAGTTTGGAGGACTCGTTGTTTATTCCCGACACCAAGCGATAAGAGCCTAAGGGGCTTGGGTACTTAAGAGAGCCTCGCTCCACCCTCCCTCTGGGGAGTCTACAATGGGAAATCCATTCGACAGTTAGTCACACGCCGTAACTCGTTGGCACGTACCGTAAGGTATAAAAAAGGTACACTCACTTGGTCGCTTGAACCCTTGAGTGGGGAGACCTAGTTGTGGGCAATCCTTCGTCGACGGGAGCTTTTGTCTATACCCCTGTAAACCCGCGTATGAACTATAGTTGTAGGATCAGTAGAGACTATTCCTTTATATTTTGGACCATTGTCATTTGGATTCAGTTGGACTTGTTTTCATGAGGTATGGGCTTGTTGGGCCATTTAAACTGGGACTAGTCTGTGCTTTATGGCAATCGGGCCAAAAGTTTCTAAAAAGCTGATGGGCCAACTAGTGTAAAATTCTTGTGAGCTTATATATTACATGCATCGCACGCATCTCATGCATCTCATGCATACATGCATCATGTTAACCCCCGTGTCTTAAAAGCCATCATAGATATCTGTTGGGTTAGGAAAAAGAAGACTTGTCAAAAAAAAAATTTAACGAACATGGATATCGAGAAAAATGAAGCCGAGAAACAGAAAACTTTACTGCAAGGATAGAAAGACCATCAGGGGGCCTTCAGAAAAAAGAAAAAAAAAAGAAAAAAAAGAAAAAAAAAAGAGAAAAGAAAACAAAAATTGATTGATTGTTTGTTTTAGTCCTTAATAGTTAGACGTAAGTCCGATGATGAAATTGTTTGCTTTAGGGTGAAACCTTAGAAACGATAAACTCTTGATATGCTTTTATCTGATACTTTGAGTAATTGATCTATGTTAGACTCGTAAGCAATTGATTATGATTCTTAGCAGTGAAAACCTGAGTTGTTAGCAAAGTGACTAGTTGAAGAAATTGTAGGTCGGTTAATGACCGTTTGCTTAGATGTCTATCTTGATTTGCTTATGTTATGATGTGTGGTATGGTTGAAAATGAAAGAAACGTCTCTAAAGAAAAGAATTGAACCACCTATAACCGATAAGCGTGAAGCTACCCTTGGGCGAGTATTAGGACCACCATGAGGAGAAATGCTACATTAAATGGTAGGTGTGTTGAAAAAAAAAGAAAAAAAAGAAAAAAAAGAGAGAAAAGAAAAGAAAAAAAAAAAAAAAGAAAAAAATGAAGTTCAAAATAAATAAAAAAAAAGAGACAAAGGAAAAGAAAGAAAACCATACCACATTGATCACGAAAAAGCAATTGCAGAGCATAACCGAGATATCTAGGTTGGTTTGACCCATCGATCCCGATGTTTGAAATGAAATCATCGAGTTAGCTTACCTAAGGATTAAGCTGTGAAAGAACCTTTGCACACACACACGTTGAGTCTGACATAGATCCTTTATTCAAAAACTCAGATTTGAATTACATTGATTGTTTTGAAAATTCTCGGGTTTCATTACTGGGCATTCTTTGAGGACAATGATATAACTATTGGGACTATTTCGTAGCATGTGACATAGCATGATTATATGGAAGGCCCCACCATGTGGTTCATCTTGACCAAGTGCAAGCAGCGGAGAGCAGAAAGCTAAACCAAGACTGGGGGCGACCAGTCTACCACATCGCGAATCAGGGACATAATAAGATATTGAGTCATGAGACCAAAGAGAAGACTGAGCAATCACGTGGAGAACTGACGGAAGACCTAACCCAACGGAATAGGAAATTCATTCATGCATGCATGCATACACGTAACATATTTTGCATTCTTTTTTGTGTTTGTTTTGTTTTGTATTCACAGGTTTCAAAGAACAAAAAGAAGAAAGTGGAAAATTCAAGCCAACCAGAAATAGCAACATAACATCATCAGTTTTGAGAATTAATCTCAGGGCTGAGGCCCACACTATCAGCAGTTTCGGGAATAAATCTCAGGGCCGAGGCCCACACCATCAGCAGTTTGGGGAATGAATCCCAGGGTTGAGGCCAATATCGTCAAAGTTTTGGAATGAATCCCAGGGGAATGAATCCCACATCGCTAGAGTTTTGGAATGAATCCGGGAATGAATCCCAGGGTCGAGGCCCACCTTACCAGCAGCTTCGGGAATGGACCCCAGGGTCGAGGCCCATATTGTCAGTAGTTTTGGGGTTAAGTCCAGGGTCGAGGCCCATATCAACATCAGTATCAGCTTGGGGCGAAGCCCACATCAGTGTCAGTTTGGGGCGAGGCCCACATTAGTAGCAGTTTGGGGCGAGGCCCATATCGGTTTGGGGCGAGGCCCACATAAGTACCAGTCTGGGGGCAAGGCCCACATCAGCATCAGTCTGGGGGAGAGGCCCACATCAGTATCGATTCAGGGTCGAGGACCCACTACATCATCAGTTTGAGGGCGAGGCCCACATTGGCAGCGGTATTGGGATGCATCCCAGGGTCGAGGGCCCCCGTGTCGGTTTTAGTTTCGGGATGCGTCCTAAGGTCGAGGGCCCACTGAATCATCAATTCCAGTTCCGGGATGCGTTCCAGGGTTGAGGGCCCACTACATCATCAGTTGTAGTTCCGGGGTGCGTCATAGGGTCGAGGACCCACTACATCATCAGTTTGATTGCGATGCCCACTATGTCAGCGGTATTGGGATGCGTCCCAGGATCGAGGTGCCCCCATTTTCGGTTGCAGTTCCGGGATGCGTCCCAGGGTCGAGGGCCCAATGCATCATCAGTTGTAGTTCCGGGATGCGTCCCAGGGTCGAGGACCCATTACATCATCAGTTCGAGGGCGAGGCCCACATTGTCAGCGGTATTGGGATGCGTCATAGGGTCGAGGTCCCCCATTTTCGGTTGCAGTTGCGGGATGCGTCCCATGGTTGAGAGCCCACTATATCATTATCAGAATCAGAAAAGCCGGGTATGGCAATCTGGGGGCGAGGCCCACATTAGCATCAGTATCATACTTGTCGGGAATGACATTCTGGGGGCAAAGCCCATATTAATTCAGCATTAGTAGCAGACTTGCCGAGAATGACATTCTGGGGGTGAGGCCTATATTAATTCAGTATCAGTTCTGCCGGGTATGGCATTCTGGGGGCGAGGCCCACATTGGTTCAGCATCGGTTTCTGCCGGGTATGGCACTCTGGGGGCGAGGCCCACATTGATTCAGCATCGGTTTCTGCCGGGTATGGCACTCTGGGGGCGAGGCCCACATCAATTTAGCATCAGTTTCTGCCGGGTATGGCATTCTGGGGGCGAGGCCCACATTAGTTCAATATCAGTTTCTGTCGGGTATGGCATACTGGGGGTGAGGCCCACATCAGCATCAGATCGAGGGCGAGGCCCATATCAGTTCGGGCACAAGGCCCAGTGGAATAAAGCCCACCTTCAAAACAGCTTAGGAATAAAGCCCACATTCGGTACAGTTCAGGAACAAAGCCTGCATTCAGTTCAAACTCGGGAATAAAGCCCACATTCAGTACAGTTCAGGAATAAAGCCTGCATTCAGTTCAGTTTAGGAAGAAAGCCTATATTCAGTTCAGTTCGGGAATAAAGCATATATTCAACACAGTTCAGGAAGAAAGCCTATTTTCAGTTCAGCTCGGGAATAAAGCCCACATTCAGTACAGTTCAGGAATAAAGCCTACATCCAGTTCAGTTCAGGAAGAAAGCGTGCATTCAGCTCAGTACGGGAATAAAGCCCACATTCTGTACAACTAGGGAATAAAGCCCACATTCAGTATAGTTTAGGAATAAAGCCTGCATCCAGTTCAGTTCAGGAAGAAAGCCTGCATTCAGTTCAAACTCGGGAATAAAGCCCACATTCAGTACAGTTCAGGAAGAAAGCCTACATCCAATAAAGTTCGGGAATAAAGCCCACATTCAGTACAGTTCGGGGACAAAGCCCACAGTTAACACAGTCAGGGAACAAAGCTCACTCTCTTTAACAATTCGGTTACAAAGCCCATGGTCAACATAATTGAAGGAAGAAAGCCTAGGGGAATAGAGCCCTATCTCTCAACAGTTCGGGAATAAAGCCCAGGGGAATAAAGCCTCATATCAACACAGTTCGGGAACAAAGCCCAGGGGAATATAGCCACATCTCAATGCAGTTCGGGAATAAAGCCCACAGTCCAAAACAATCAGGGAATAAAACCCTATCTCTACACAGTCAGCAGTTCGGGAATAAAGCCTAGAGGAATAAAGCCTCATCTCAACACAGTTTGGGAACAAAGCCCAGAGGAATAAAGCCTCGTCTCAATATAGTTCGGGAACAAAGCCCAGAGGAATAAAGCCTCATCTCAACACAGTTCAGGAACAAAGCCCGGAGGAATAAAACCTCGTCTCAATACAGTTCGGGAACAAAGCCCAGGGTAATAAAGCCCTATCACAACATATTTCGGGAACAAAGCCTAGGGGAATAAAAGCCTCATCTCAATACAGTTTGGGAACAAAGCCTAAGGGAATAAAGCCCTATCACAACAATGTTCGGGAACAAAGCCTAGTGGAATAAAGCCTCATCTCAATATAGATCGGGAACAAAGCCCAGGGGAATAAAGCCCTATCACAACACAGTTCGGGAACAAAGCCCAGAGGAATAAAGCCTCATCTCAATACAGTTCGGGAACAAAGCCCAGGAGAATAAAGCCCTATCACTACAACAGTTCGAGAATAAAGCTCGGGAGGAATAAAGCCTATTCTACATAGTTTAGGAATAAAGCTCGGGAGGAATAAAGACTCATCTCAACAATTAGTGAATAAAGCTCGAAGAATAAAGCCTCATCTACACAGTTCGGGAATAAAACTCAGGAGGAATAAAGCCTCATCTCCACACAGATGGTTCGGGAACAAAGCCTAGAGGTCGAGGCACATCGCCATCACATTCAGTTCAGGAACAAAGCCCAGGGAACAAAGCCCACTCTCTACACAACTTAGGAACAAAGCCCACAGATGGGTCGGGAACAAAGCCCAGGGGTCGAAGCACCTCACCACCAGATCAACTCAGTTCGAATCAACATGGCAAGTCATGTGGCAGCTGGCGAGCCAGGTAAGTGAAAATGCATTGCACGTACTTTGATAGGATTGTCATTGTCACACATTGCACAAGTCCCATCAAAGTGGGGGCGACTGTAGGCATTGCATTTTTGTATATCAGCCTGATGATGAGTCTCGTATGGAGACACTACCTCTTTAGTTGTGAAAGCCGCGGGAAACGGACGTTGGAACGGTAAAGTTGGAAATTAGCGTTTTGTCAGAGTTAACTCACTTGTTTCGCTTCGGGTTCGCTTGTTGGACCTCTGTTTTAAAACACACCAAACTCATTAAAACACATCTCATTAATTAAATTAAATTCCTAATTTAAATAAAACACATTCCTAAATTAAATTAAATTAAATCTAATTAAATTAAATTCCTAATTTAAATAAAACACATTCCTAAATTAAATTAAATTAAATCTAATTAAATTAAATTAAATCTAATTAAATTAAATTCCTAATTTAAATAAAACACATTCCTAAATTAAATTAAATCACCTTCCTAAATTAAATAAATCATATCCTTAACTAAAAATAATAAATCAAATCACTTCTCTTAATTAAAAGATTTTCCCTATCTCATTTTAATTAAAAGATATCCCCAATTAACACACAAATCCTTCTCCTACCCAAACAAGGTAAAAACCCCTCCATTGGTCTATAAAAAAAACCATTCACCCATCTTTCTAAACCCTGGCTGGCTGGCTGGCAAATTCACACAAAAAAGACACACGAAATAATAACCCTAAACCTGCGTTTGCTCTCTCCTCACTGACGAAAAATCACAAAACAATAGCATGCCACCTTGCACCTAAGCCTTTCAAGCCCTCACGCACGTAAGCCCCAAGCCTCCACTAACCAAATAAGCCAACTTCAACCTCACGCCGCACTGCCCCCTTTGACCATTCACCAGCACTTCATCACGCTTCAACAATTTTGCCCAGCCTCACGACTCTCCTTCAATTCACGCACAAACTCACGCACAAAGGCCACCTAGTTTCACGCCAACAAACAAACTCACGGCAGCCACAAAACTGAGCTACAAAGAGACAAAAACTGCCGACTAAACCTAACCCTCACAGCCTCTTCACGCCAGACCCTAAAAGCCCTCACGCCACAGACCTGTGCACCCCACTACCTCACGCCACAGAACACCCACAAATCAGCCTCTTCACGCTACAGAAAACCCACAAATCAGCCTCACATTCATGCAAAAGCACACCAAAAACTGCTGCGCAAGTCATCAAATTTTCTGCCCAGAAACAGCCGCAAATCACACACAAATCTGCCTCAACGCCACTGCCACTCAATACGCCAAGACTGCCACACAAACACAGCCGCAAACCCACCTTACTGCACGCCTAAAATTGCTCCCTGTTCAACCCCAAACTGTCTCCATAAACAACCCCGAAAGCAGCCCCCAAATCACCTAAAACAATCCACAAAATAACCAAAACAGTGACCTGAAACGTAACAGCAAAACAATAGAGAAACGGAGTGAAAACAACAACCCGAGCAGTGAAACCGCAAGGAAAATTATTGGATTAGTGAACCAGAAAAGTTGCGGAGTATCAATCCTTTCGACGGCCGTGTAACGCGCTTTCGAGGAACGACAAAAGAGGTTAGACCTGAGGGCACCCTTTTATTCATTATCTTTCGTTTATTTTATTTAATTTTAATATTATCGCATGAGATTCGTTTGAGGCATGATGTGATTGTTGGATGAGCGGGATATGTGTTCCCTTTTGTGGTATATCGGATGGAAACCCGGACGTAAATTCCGTAGCCGATTCCGAATGGACGGTAGTGTGGTCTGCACTCGGGATACAACGCCACATACCACTTAAGATACACGTATCTCGTTTCATCCAAATTTGTATTTGAGCATGTTATAGTCTTTAGGTTATTCGTTTATTATTTAAAGCATGGTTTAATTTAGTTTGTTAGTTATTTGTTAAAGCATATTTAGGTTGTCCTTTATGCATGTTATTAGTTTATGATGTGTTTAGATAATGATTTATACATGTTGATTTAATGGTTTAATATGCTCGTTGTGTTACATTGCGTGGAGTTATTTGGATGAAAGCATGTTAGATCTAAGTACCCTTGAGCATGATTATTGAATAGATTCGGTTAGTTTATTGCACAAATTATATCATCACAAGTGACATAAGTAAGGGACCATTCCGAACCCAACGGTTTGAGGTCTTCCCTTGCGAGGGGTGAGTGCGGCCTTAAATCTTTGTCCCGGTTCACACCGGGTGGCGACTCCATGTTATTTCATACTCCCAACTAGGCCGCGAGCCTAGAACAGCGTCGTCCAGGTTCTGTTGTCTACACCAGGCCCACAGTCAACATAATTCGGGAATACAGCCCAGAGGAATAAAGCTCTCTTTCAGCACAGTTCGGGAATACAGCCCAGAAGAATAAAGCTCTCTCTCAGTACAGTTTGGGAATACTGCCCAGGATAAGAAAGCTCTCTCTCAGCACAGTTCGGGATATAGCCCAGGAGAATAAAGCTCTCTCTCTCAGTTCGGGAATACAGCCTAGGGGAATAAAGCCATCTCTCAACACAGTTTGGAAAAAAGCCTAGAGGAATAAAGTCTACCTTCAATACAGCTCGGGAACAAGGCCCAGTGGAATAAAGCCATCTCTTAACACAGTTTGGAAAAAATCCTAGAGGAATAAAGCCCACTTTCAAAGCAGTTCGGGAACAAGGCCCAGGGGAATAAAGCCATATCTTAACACAGTTCGGGAATACAGCCCAGGGGAATAAAGCTCTATCTTAACATAGTTCGGGAACAAGGCCCAAGGGAATAAAGCCCACTTTCAACAAAGTTCGGGAACAAGGCCCAAGGGAATAAAGCTCTATCTTAACACAGCTCAGGAATAAGGCCCAGGGGAATAAAGCCATATCTCTACACAGTTCAGGAACAAAGCCTAGAGGAATAAAGCTCATTGCAAAACAGCTCGGGAATAAAGCCCAGGAGAATAAAGCTCTCTCTCAATGCAGTTCAGGAATAAGGCCCAAAGGTCAAAGCATCTCAGGATAACAAGTAAGTTAAGCAACAGCTGTCAAGCCAGGTAAGTAGAAATACATTGCATAACTTTGATAGGATTGTTCAAAGTCACACACTGCACAAGTCCCATCAAAGTGGGGGCGACTGTAGGCATTGCATTTTTGCATGTGAGTCCCTATGATGAGTCTCATTTGGAGGCACTACCTTTTTAGTCGAGGAAATTGCGGGAAATGGTTGTCGGAAGGGAATCGGCATTTCGTTAAATTTTATCCGCATGTTTAGCTCCAAGCTCGCTCGTTAGACCTCCGTTTTAAAGCACCTTTGGCCTAAAAACCCAGAACCATTTAACCTTGGCCCAAACCCACTAACCAAACCAACAAAACACCTAACCCATCAAAACAGCCCCTAAAATACTCGCACCAGTGAACAAACAACTGCACCTAAAACCCCTAAAAAACATAAAAAAATAGTAGCTTAAACACCAAAAACAGTGACCAAAATACGGCGACAATACGGCAACAAAACGACAACAAAACAGCAGTAAAACGGAGTCAAAATAGTAGCTTGAGCAACGAAACAGCGAGGTAAAATGCAAACCAGTGAACCAGAAAAGTTGAAGAGCTTTAACCCTTCCGATTTCCTTGAAACGCAAGTCCGAAAGTCAACAAAAAAGGTTAGACCTGAGGGTATCTTTCACATCCGTTTTTAGTTGTATTTTTATTATTTATTGAGTTTCGTTTGCATGATTATTTTTTAGTGAAGCATGTTGTGGCCCTTGAATAGATAGAAAATGCATGAATTGTAAAATGATGTGTGTTGTGGCCCTTGAATAAAATGAAAAATGTGTCGCCTCTCGTGGTATATAGGATGGAAACCCCGACATAAATTTCATAGCCGATTCCGAATGGACGGTAGTATGATATGCACTCGGGATACAACTCCACGTACCACTTGAGTAAACGGCGCATATTTTGTTTTATGTTATTTTGATTTGTTTGCCATTCGTTACTTGACTTCCGCATGTTATTTGATTATGTAATGATGTGATCGAGTGCATTGGCTTAGTAAGTTGGATTAAAGGTCCCATATCCTGAGGGGTTAAAATCCTTTACCACGATGCTTTACCGTGCCGATCGATGTATATTCGGTTGAATAAAGATGTGTTCAATCGGGTATACGAAGTCAGATATTATTGTCTTTACTTTTTATATGCATGATGTGATCGAGCGCATGGGCTTAGTAAGTTGGATTAAAGGTCCCCTATTTTGAGGGGTTAAAACCCTTTATCACAATACTTTGCCACGCCAGTTGATGTATATTCGGTTGAATGTAAGATGTGTTCAATCGGGTATACGAAGTTCGATATTATTGTCTTTATTTTTATGTGCATTACGTGATAGAACGCATGGGTTTAGTAAGTTGGATTAAAGGTCCCATGTTTTGAGGGGTTAAAACCCTTTACCACTATACTTTTCCGCGCCGATCGATGTATATTCGGTTAAATGTAAGATGTGTTCAATCGGGTATACGAAGTCCGATATTATTGTCTTTACTTTTTATATGCATGATGTGATCGAGCGCATGGGCTTAGTAAGTTGTATTAAAGGTCCCCTATTTTGAGGGGTTAAAACCCTTTATCACAATGCTTTGCCGCGCCGATCGATGTATACTCGGTTGAATGTAAGATGTGTTCAATCGGGTATGCGAAGTCCGATATTATTATCTTTATTGTTTATATACATGATGTGATCGAGCGCATGGGCTTAGTAAGTTGGATTAAAGGTCCCATATTCTGAGGGGTTAAATCCTTTACCACGATGCTTTGACGCGCCGGTTGATGTATATTCGGTTGAATGTAAGAGGTGTTCAGTCGGGTATACAAAGTCCGATTTCATTGTCTTTACTTTTTATATATGTATTGTGTTGATTGCGCATGGACTTAGTAAGTGTGATTAAAGGTCCTCTATTTTGAGAGGTTAAAATCTTTTACCACGATGTTTTGCCGTGCTTTTAGCCCGTTATTATTTGTTAGGTGTCATCTATTCATCCGTTCATGTATGTGTCATGTTCTTTACTGCATTTTGGAGGTCACTGTTGTGACCCCGTTTGAACGCGTTCCGAAACGCCGCACGAACGCACGTTTCCTGTCTGGTCCCGTTCGAACGCGTTTTCAAACGTTATACGAACGCGAACCTTCTGTTTACCGTTCGAACGCGTATACGAATGCCGCATGAACGCTAATACACTGAATTGAGTCATTTTCATCATGTGTCATGTATAATCATTTCTTAGGGGAATTATCTTATATCATGTAATCAATCACATTATTTGTATCCCTGCGTCTATCTGTTTAATGTGTTCATAAGATGGTATTCAAGCATAATTAGGTCATTAGTGTGTTACTTGGTTCTTAGGCATAACTTAGTCTATTTGGCTGTTTATTTTCAAGCAAGATTAATCGTTTTGTTTTGCGTTTGGAATTTTCATTATGTTGAGGTTGTTCTTCGTTTTCCGTATTATATGATCGAAGCATATTCATGAGATTGCCGTGTGCTATTGCATATTTTCTTTATGATGATTACTTTCATGCATGTGAACTTATGAGCATAATTATCCTTGGAAATATGTTGCTTAGGCTTGGTTAGATTATTGCACAAATCATTTTATTACAAGTGGCATAAGTAAGGGACCATTCCGAACCCAACGGTTTGAGGTCTTCCCTTGCGAGCGGTGAGTGCGGCCTTAAATATTTGTCCCGATTCACACCGGGTGGCGACTCCATTATTCTCTGGTTTAGTCCCCCGCGGGCTACTCTGTACTCCCAACCAGGCCGCGAGCCCGGGACAGCATGCGTCTCCCAGTTTCTGTGTTCCTACAGTCTGGCGACTCCACTGGGGATAGAGAATCGGCCCCGAAATAATGTCTTTTAATATTATGATTTGTGCTTTTATTGACCGTGTCTACCGTGGGTTAAAAGGGGTTTAATCAAAGGCATTTTGAGGCTAGGTAATGGTTTGTTGTCTTCCTTCACTCACTATCTTTCTAGAAGGAAAAGCTGTGAAGGCACATAAATAGCCATCTACTCGTAGCCTATTGTGATGAACTAATCTGGAGGACTTGTTGCTTATTCCTGTCACCAAGCGATAAGAGCCTAAGAGGCTTGGGTACTTAAGAGAGCCTCGCTCCACCCTCCCTCTGGGGAATCTGCAACAAGAAATCAATTTGACAGTTAGTCACACACCATAACTCGTTGGCACGTACTGTAAGGTTTAAAAAAGGTGCGCTCACTTGGTCGCTCGAACCCTTGAGTGGGGAGACCTAGTTGTGGGTAATCTTTCACCGGTGAGAGCCTTTGTCTACACTCTTGTGAACCCACACGTAGATCGGGGTTGTATGACCTATAGCAACTATTTCCTTGTGTTTGTGGGCCATCCTCATTTGGATGCAGTTGGACTTCTTGTCAGAAATATGAACTTGTTGGGCCATTTAAACTAGGACGAGTCTGTAACCTATGAAAATTGGGCCAAAAGCTTCTGAAATGTTGATGGGCCACTCTGTAGAAATTATTTATGTATGCTTGTGTTTGGGAACATTGTCGTTTGGATCCAGTCGGACCTTTTGTCATGAGGTATGGGCTTGTTGGGCCATTTAAACTAGGACAAGATAATATTTTATGATGATTAGGCCAAAAGTTTCTAAAACGCCAATGGGCCATTATATGTTTGTGTTTAGGAACATTATCATTTGGATACGGTTGGACTTCTTGCCATGAGATGTGAACTTGTTGGGCCATTTAAACTGGGACGAGTTCACTCCTATGACAGTTAGCCCAAACGCTTCTAAAATGATGATGGGCCGATTTATGTGAAAATTTTAATAAGTTGATATATTCCTTGTATCACATGCATCTCATTCATTGCATGCATACACGCATCATGTTAATCCTTGTGTCTAAAAGCCATCATAGATTCTCGTTGGGTTGGGGAAGAGTGAAGACTCACCAAAAGACTGGTAACAGATATAAGTACGTCTGATAACGAGGTATCCCGAATAGATCAGTTAGAAAATGGTTTCGCCAAGATTACCGAACAGTTGCAAGCCTTGACTACTGCAATGGCAAATATGATTGTGCCCCGTGCTAGGGGAAATTCTGAGAATGTGAGGCGCGATGAGCCTCCGAATGGGTTGGGGATGATATCCCCGCTTTTGATTGGGTCTCAGACAGAATTTCAGAAGCTTAATGGTCCCCTGTTTATAGGGGTTAAAACCCTTTACCACGATGCTTTGTCGCGCTGGTTGATGTATATTCGGTTGAATGTAAGAGGTGTTTAGTCGGGTATACGAAGTCCGATATCATTGTCTTTACTTTTTATATATGTATTGTGTTGATTGCGCATGGGCTTAGTAAGTGCGATTAAGGTCCTCGATTTTGAGAGGTTGAAATCCTTTACCACGATGCTTTGCCGCGCTTTTAGCCCGTTATTATTTGTTAGATGTCATCTATTCATCCGTTCATGTATGTGTCATGTTGTTTACTGCATTTTGGAGGTCACTGCTGTGACCTCGTTCGAACGCGTTCCGGAACGCCGCACGAACGCACATTTCCTATCTGGTCCCGTTCGAACGCGTTTTCAAACGCTATACGAACTCGAACCTTCTATTTACCGTTCGAACGCGTATACGAACGCCGCACGAACGCTAATACACTGAATTGAGTCATTTTCATCACATGTCATGTATAATCGTTCTTAGGGGATTTCTCTTATATCATGTAATCAATCACATTATTTGTATCCCTGCGTCTATCTGTTTGATGTGTTCATAAGATGGTATTCAAGCATAATTAGGTCATTAGTGTCATGTATAATCGTTTCTTAGGGGATTTCTCTTATATCATGTAATCAATCACATTATTTGTATCCCTGCGTCTATCTGTTTGATGTGTTCATAAGATGGTATTCAAGCATAATTAGGTCATTAGTATGTTACTTGGTTCTTAGGAATGACTTAGCCTATTCGGCTGTTTATTTTCAAGCATGATTAATCGTTTTGTTTTGCGTTTGGAATTTGCATTATGTTTAGGTTGTTCTTTATTTTCCGTATTATATGATCGAAGCATGTTCATGAGATTGCCGTGTGCTATTGCATGTTTTCCATTATGATGATT
Source organism: Zanthoxylum bungeanum (assembly GCA_019454045.1). Taxonomy (NCBI): domain Eukaryota; kingdom Viridiplantae; phylum Streptophyta; class Magnoliopsida; order Sapindales; family Rutaceae; genus Zanthoxylum; species Zanthoxylum bungeanum. The sequence goes on along the minus strand of SKCR01045221.1, from coordinate 19,582 downwards.
ACTTTCATGCATGTGAACTTAGAAGCATAATTATCCTTGGAAATATGTTGATTAGGCTTGGTTAGATTATTGCACAAATCATTTTATTACAAGTGGCATAAGTAAGGGACCATTCCGAACCCAATGGTTTGAGGTCTTCCCTTGCGAGGGCTGAGTGCGGCCTTAAATCTTTGTCTTGGTTTACACCGGGTGGCGACTCCATTATTCTCTGGTTTAGTCCCCCGCGGGCTACTCCGTACTCCCAATCGGGCCGCGAGCCCGGGACAGCATGCGTCGTCCAGTTTCTTTGTTCCTACAAATCCATATTCAAACACCTACAACCCATGGTGGAGGAATCATCCCAATTTCGTATGGAGAAATATTTCAGGGCAAATAAATAACCCACTACCCGGATTCTAATAGAAAAACAAAGGCCAGAAGCATGCAAATGAAATAGGAATAGCAGAAGTGCTGACCCATTTGAAAAAGATAGAAGCAAAACACGACTCTCAAGCAGCTAGGTATGATGCTTTGTTTCAATCCCATGCAGCATTAATTCAAAGTCAATCTGCTTCTATTAAAGCACTGGAGAATCAAATTGGACAACTGGCCAATGCTCAGAGTTACAGACCGCCAGGTAACCTTCCTAGTAACACAGAACCAAATCCAAGGAACATGGGGAATGAGCAATATCATGTCATCATGTTAAAAAGTGGTACTGAAATCAATAAAAATGTTGGAGTCAAGGCAACTGCTGAGGAAGTTCCAAAAGAAAACAGCGAAGCAGTTCCACAGATGGAGGAAAAATAAGCAAAGGAAAAAGATCAAATCACTTTACCTCCACCTTTACCACAACGTCTCCAGAAGAATAAACTAGACAAGCAGTTTTCTTGGTTTCTAGAGATCTTCAAAAAGTTGCATATCAACATTCCATTTGCAGAAGCTTTGGAACAAATGCTTAGCTATGTCAAATTCCTGAAAGACATTCTTTCACGAAAACGAAGATTGGGAGATTGATCGGGGTAAACACACATGTATAACGCAAGTGTACGTATCGTTCAAGTAGTATAAAAAGTATCGATCCCACGAGGACTTAATACCAAATCTATTAATTTTATTAGGTTAAATGATTACTAGTATCTAACAGGTTGATTGATTGATTTGAAATGGTGATGTTCTAAATTTAAAAACAAGTAAATAAAATTGCACAAAAGTAGGTTTAAGAAAATTCAATATTAAAAACTATCTAGGGTTGTGAATCTTTCTAATATCTTTTAAAAGATGAAGTGGTTATTTCATGGTTGTGTAATAAATCGGTTTACTAACTTGGAACACTAAATTATGCAAAAGCCTATGTCGATGGTCAGACGTAAATACCCAGTTTAACCCAATTGAACCATATGTCTATGTCAACCAAATTATCGGATTCATTAAGTTTAAGTTCCAATTATGGCTACCTCCGCCCGACAGGTATATGTTTATCCTGTAAGGAAATCTATTAAAGGGTTATCTATCCTCAATGAAGATCGTGGGCTATTAAATCTAAGGTTGAAACCTAAAATTCCTTTGTCAAGTTTATTTTAGATTACCACATCAATCATATTGGTGATCAGACAACAAGAAGCATTAAGCTTAAGACTTAATAAGTAAACCTTTAAATTACCCAAACTATAAAATAACCCATTATAAACCGGTGATATTAGAATTCATCACAACCCCAGATAACTAACTTAGTTACGACACATAACTAGGGCTAGTAAAAACTTAAATAAAATAAAAGACATAAAGTAAAATGCTGAAAGTAAATGACGGAAAGTAAATGCTGAAATTAAATACTTAAATTAAATGCTGAAAGTAAATGCTGAAAGTAAATGCTGAAAGTAAATTACTGAAAAGTAAATGCTGAAAGTAAATTGCTGAAAAGTAAATTGCTGAAAAGTAAATGCTGAAAGTAAATTGCTGAAAAGTACAATAAAGTAAAAGTACAATAAAAGAAAATGTTGAGGTAAAATGATCCACTTTTATTACTTCTATTTTAGATATCTCCCTTTATAATCTATTAACTTTGCATGATAATTACCAACCAGCCATATAGGTGGTATCCAGATTAATTCAAATTAATAATTAATTACCAACCGACCAATCAGGCGGTATCCAGTTTAGTCAGGTTAAAACCAATTTAAATAATTACCAACAGACCAATATGGCGGTATCCTCGTTAAGTCAGGTTTTAACTAGTTTATATATTATAATTAAGAGAGATTAATCTAAATATTAGTAATAAAAGTTTTACCTTTTACCCCAGCAAATGGGAGTTACCTCCTTATTACTGAAAAGTAAAAACTGAAAATTAAAGAAAGAAAAGTATTGTGCGTAAAAGTAAATTGCGGAAAGTAAAAACTGAAAAGTAAAGAAAAGAAATTACGAAAGCGGAAATTAATTACTGAAAGCTGTAAATAAACAAACAAGATACAATCTTCTTAGTATTCTTAAGGAATTCATTAGAAGAAAATATGAATTTACAAATGAAATGGCTTGGTATTTATAGGCAAAATTTTGCCTCCACCAAATCCATTATTAATTGCTCCACTAATTGCTTATCATGTTTGGTGGTGATTTGATATTTTTATTATTTATTTATTAATTTATTTTTTGCTTTGAAAATGACTTTAATAATTACACACAACACACTTCTGGATGGTTCATCACTTTCGGGCATGAAATATTCAGAATTCGAAATTATTTTGTCTTTCAGAGTTGTGGATCTTTGAGTCTTCTTTAATCTGGAACATGAATTAGCTCAATCCGATATGGAGTAAAAAGTTATGCCCAAAATACGACAGATTCGCAAAATTGGAATTTCCAAAACTGCACTTCGTTAAAACGCCCTTTCAAGTTTCCAATCTCCAAAATTAATATGTCAAGTCCAATTTTTGCCCTTATTTGACCCACATTTCGTCTTAAATGATTTCATTGTGTCCCAATATTATTTTATCTGTAAAAAAACTAAAACAAATCAAAACGTTCATCAAACCCGAGAAACTAAACAAAATATTAAGTAAAAGGAGCGGTAAATATTGATATATTTTCCGCTCATCACACCCCCAAACCTAACATTTTGCTAGTCCTCGAGCAAAAAAATAATAAAATACAAGAAACAATTAAAATTAAACTAAGCCACTTTCGTAGGGATCACGGTTGCATTTAGCATATGCAACAAGCCTTTAAACCCATAGGTGTCCCCAGTGGACGAGTTATAGTCTCGTGAGGGCTTACAGCAACGATACCCACAAACGTTTTACAAAAGTAAAAATATAATAAAACTAATGTACACAAAAGCAAAAAGACAAGAGAAAATAGAATAAAGAAGTTAGTGACTAATCAGGTGAAACTTCTACTCCAAGTTACTAGTTGTTTTCTTTCTTTCTAAATTACTGAATAAGTAAATTCTCCGATTATATTTACCATTATCCATATGCACAGCCGACAAAATATTAATCAACTCATTTTTTCCCACAACAGTCACAAGTGCAGTTGATAAGAGAGTAATATTTTTGTCCTAAAGTTTTATCAGAATTCACACCTTTTTGCAGCAATGGAATAATTTTTTTGATTTTTCTGATTTTTTTTTTTTGATTTTTGATTTTTTTTTATTTATATACAATATCTTCCATCTATGTAGTGAGTGTTGGGTCGGTGGCTCCCAAACCAGTTGGCTTTAGGGCATCAGGTGTTAAGACACCCTTACGGACTTAATTACTCAGACTTCAGATATATATATTTTTACAGCATCTTTGATCCATGTAGCGAGCTTTGGGCCAGTGACTCCCAAATCAGTTGGCTTTAGGGCACTAGGTGTTAAAAACACCTTACAGACTTAATAACTCGGATCTCGGACGTTTTTTTTTTTTACTCCATCACTTTTAGAGATGCTTCCTCCAATTAAACTAGAGCACTGAATATTACAAACTTTTCAATTTTAGCTCATGTCCGTATGTTTCAATCAATGTTGATAATATCTGCTAACTGAGCATATGAAGATCCATTTTAGTCAGTTTTATGGAGAATTACAAATTAAATAATTTAAATGAAATAAACAAAAACTAACTTGTTTCAAAAATGGTTTGAGATACGTCTCAGGAGTGGAAATTCCTTACATAGCTATCTCTTACCAATTTCACCTTTTTAGTCAAAATAAAAACACAAAATATTTTTGTAATTTTTTCAAATTTTTCAATTTTTTTTTTGTATTTTTCGAAAAATTTTGGACTAAAAATAAAAACAACACACAAACTAAAAACAAGGTACTGATCAACTAATTCCCTCCCCCAAACCTAAATGAGACATTGTCCCCAATGTCTTAAACAGTAGAATAAGAGTTTAGAAGATAATACCTGGTTAGCTGAAATTCTACAGGAAATTAAAGGTTAAGATCCAGATTAATCCGACGCCTCTTACCACGATCGTCCTCAGACCAATTTATCTTTGAAAGGATATGGTCAATTTGTGGTTCATAGGCTAAGATTTGGTCAATTAGATCCGGAGCAGTTCTGGCAGTAAAGAGGAGTTCTTTTAAAGGTTTTGACACGAACCCATTTCTCCGAGCATCATCAAGAAACACACAAAGAAAATCATAAAATCCATCAACGTTAAACAGCCCAATTGGTTTCTGGTGTATGTTCAGGTTCGCCCAAGATAGCACTATAAAAATTTCCTCCAATGTACCCAAGCCACCTGGCAAAGCAATAAAAGCATCAGCACGGTTAATCATTTCTACCAATCGTTCAGACATACCTGGCACGATCAATTCATCTCTGTTTGATGGTCCAATAAGATTTGCCTCCGCCAATGGTTTTGGAATGATTCCCAAAACGTGACTGCCTCCTTCCTGTACGGCTTTTGAAATAATCCCCATAAGTCCAAGACTACCTCTGTCATATACTAAGTGCATATTCCTTGCAGCTAAGACTCGGCCCAATTCATGTACTGCTTCTACATATTGTGGCTTAACACCAACACTAGTTCCGCAAAACACACAGATATTTTACACTTGTCTTCTTGAAGTGGCTTCCATGTTTTACTCTGGATATCTTTAAAAGTGCAATGATGAGTTGAATTTATAACACCTGAAAAGGGTGAGTAAAATAATAACACTAGTACATGCCAAATGACAATTATTAGTTAACAGTAAAATAAATCGTGATAGTCAAAAAGTTATGGATCCTGTCGGAGAAAATAAAAGAAAACAACAAAACAAATTACAATTATTAGGATAAGACAAAGAGATATAATTTATACAATAATTTACAGCTTGATTGACGTCTATGCGTCAGGGACAAGCTTCCCATCCAATTTCTTATAAATTGGCAAACATGGTCTTTTGAGTTAGATTCCCAAGACTTAATGTTGTCTTTCTTTTTGAAATTGTGCATTGTGCAATAACACACGAATTTCATGATACACATCCACTGGGATTCATCTCAAGAGTTTTAGATATATCATCCAAAGACTCCTTACTCAGCCATCCCTAATGAAATTAATCTTATCTTCGTGGTTATCAGACACCATTCCTAAAGAACGACAACGAGTTTCACAAAACATACGAGCACATTTATAACAAACACACATTCTTTTGGCTCTTCTCTTTTTAGCATAGGTGCTCCTTCCTAAACCAGGCAGATGTGAAATAAAGAGTCAGAAGACTCACCAGCCATTCGGACCCATGCTTCAATAATCCAACGAATGTCAGAAGGAATACTTTTGATCATCAGTAACCTCATCCGTTCCAAGCGATCTTTGTAGACTTTCATCATAGATTTTTGAGGGAGAGAAGGAAATTACTTGTGAAGATTTGCGAGAGCTTCTTCCATCTTGAAATGAATTTACCTGCAAAAATTAAACACACAAAAATAAAACACACCAGATCACAATATATACACAAATTGCATGGGTTGCCTCCCTGCAAGCGCTAAGTTTAACGTCGACAGCTAGACGTGACTTCTCGAATGTTAGGCTGGATCTGAAAGTGTGACACTTTCTTTTTGTCGCTCAAATGATTCTCCCCAGTAGTGCTTAACACGCTTGTTTTTAACCTTGAAATTTTTGTTGGATTCAGGATCATGTATCTCAACGGCTCTATCTGGTAAAACTTTGGTGATCACAAATGGACCTGACCACCGTGATTTTGGCTTCCATTGGAAGAATTTCACCCTTGATTTGTTTAACAGTACCTTCTGCCCTGGTTCCAGTTGTATGCACACTAACTTCTCATCATGCCTCTTCTTGGCCTTTTCTTTGTACAATTTGACATCCTCAAAAGGATGATTGTGAAATTCCTCCAATTCGTTGAGCTGGTGGAACTTTTTCTCTTCTGTTGCTTATAGTGCAAGAATTGCTTTTTTCAGTGCAAAAGACGTTTTATCTTCAGGCTCCACAGGTAATTGACATGTTTTAAGTTTGTCAGTAGAACTTTGCATTGCATTGGAGTTCTGAATGGTACTGTGTATCACATCAAGTCTGAAACATTCCTTATTCTTTTCATAATCTGGGAAATTCTTGGCCTTGAAAAAATTGAATGTTACTTCTTAGTCCTGTACCCTCATGGTTAATTCTCCTTTTTGTACATCAATAATGGTTCGACCTGTAGCCAAGAATGGTCTCCCGAGGATGATTGGCACATCTGCGTCTTCCTCCATATCAAGGACAATAAAATCTACTGGGAAAATGAATTTGTCAACCTTGACCAGCACATCCTCAACTACGCCTCTTGTAAATACGAGCGTTCTATCAGCAAGTTGTAGAGAGACTGTGTGGAATTCTTTCTCCAATCTGTAATTTCCTGAAAATAGAAAAAGACATCAAGTTAACACTTGCACCTAAATCACATAAAGCCTTACCAAAGTTATGTTCTCCTATGATGCAAGGAATGATGAAACTGCCAGATCTTTCAACTTTGGGGGAAGCTTCCTCTGAATTATGGCGCTACATTCTTCTGTCAATGCTATTGTCTCGTAATATCCCAATCTCCATTTTCGTGAAAGAATGTCTTTCATGAATTTTACATAGCTGGGCATTTGTTCCAAGGCTTCTGCAATTGGAATGTTGATGTGCAGCTTTTTGAACACCTCCAAGAAATGAGCAAACTGCTTGTCCAGTTTTTTTTTCTAAAGACACTGAGGAAAATGTGGAGGTAGAGTGATCTGTTTTTTTTCCTTTGCTTCTTTTTCCTCCATCTGTTGCTTTGTTCTTTTGGAACTTCCTCAGCAGTTGTTTTGGCTCCAACATCTTTGTTGATTTCAGTACCGCTTTTTAACATGATGGCATGACATTGCTCCTTCCCTCGGTTCCTTGGATTGGGTTCTGTGTTGCTGGGAAGATTACCTGGCAGTTTGTAACTTTGAGCATTGGCCAGTTGTCCAATTTGATTCTCCAGTGCTATGATGGAAGCAGATTGGCTCTGAAAGATAGCATCATATACTGCTTGTTGCTTTTTGAATATCTCTGCAATCCATTCTTTCATTTCTGGTTCTTTTTCATATTCCTGGCCTTTGTTCTGTTGTTGAAATTCTGGTGGTGGATAATTTTGCTGTTGGAATCCATGTGGTGGATTGTTCTTTTGTCCTGAATTGTTGCTCCATGAAAAATTGGGATGATTCCTCCACCCTGGGTTGTCGGTGTTGGAATATGGATTGTTCCCCTGTCTGTTGAAATTAGTGACATAATTCACCGTCTCTTCAAGTTGGTTTGGTTCTAGTGTTCCTCCATATGGTGAATTTATGGATCCAGTGCTGAGAGTCTCCATGAATTTACATATCTGATCCAACTTGGCGTTGACTGCTATATTGGCTCCACTTTCATAAATTCATGCAATTCTTTGGATCATGCTCCTTTCTGTTGGCCACAAGGAATTGTTGTTGCCCATTTCTTCGATTAGGTCCCAGGCTTGATCTTCTCCTTTTTCCATTAAAGCTCCTCCAGCAGCAGCATCGATTGTGGTTCTCATCAGTCTAGAAAGTCCATTATAGAAGGTTTGACTTGAAGCCATTTTGGAATCTCATGGTGAGGACATTTCCGGAGCAAATCTTTCTACATTTCCCAAGCTTCGTAGAGAGTTTCTGAGTCTTGTTGCACAAAGGATGTGATGTCATTCCTCATCTTTCCAGTTCTGGCTGGTGGAAAGTAATTTGCAAGAAATTTGGTGGCTAAAGTGTTCCAAGTTGTGATGGAACCTGCTGGTAGTGAATGTAGCCAAGCTTTAGCTCTGTCTTTCAAGGAGTATGGAAAAATACGTAGTCTCATTGCTTCTTCTGATGCTTTGTTGTAGGTAAAAGTGCCGCAAACTTCCAGGAAGTTACTGAAGTGGGCATTAGGATCTTCAGTTGCATTTCCCCCCAAAATACTGACTACTGAATCATCTGGATGCATGTTTTGATGTCACCCACATTTGCTGGTAAGGAGGAAGTATAATACAAGAAATGAGTCTGTCAACCACCGAAATGGTTCTGTCTCGAATGGGAATTGGTGGTGCAATGTTCAAAGGTTCAGGTTCCATGTTAATGATTGCTTCTTGCCCTTCTCGCATTTCCCTTCTCAACTGTCTGATGGTTCTTTCAATCTTTGGGTCAAACGGTCGGAGTTCAAAGCTTCTGGTTCGTCTCATGTAGTGTCTGAGAACCTGAAACATAATAAAACAAAAACAATAAGTAAAAGAAAACTAGATACAAGTAAAGGTATCTAACATCAAAATTAATAATGAAAGATAAATAAGTCCCCGGCAACGGCGCCAAAAACTTGACCGGTGCGTAATCACACGCGTATAACGCAAGCGCACGTATCGTTCAAGTAGTATAAAAAGTATCGATCCCACGAGGACTTAATACCTAAGCTATTAATTTGATGAGGTCAAATGATTACTAGTATCTAACAGGTTGATTGATTGATTTTAAATGATGAAGATTTTAAATTTAAAAACAAGTAAATAAAATTGCACGAAAGTAGGTTTAAGAAAATTCAATATTAGGAAACTATCTAGGCTTGTGAATCTTTCTAATATCTTTTAAAAGATGAAGTGGTTATTTCATGTTTGTGTAATAAATCGGTTAACTAACCTGGAATACGAAATTATGCAAAAGCCTTTGTCGATGGTCAGACGCAAATGCCCAGTTTAATCCAATTGAACCATATGTCTATGTCAACCAAATTACCTGGATTCATTAAGATTAAGTTCCAATTATGGCTACCCCCGCCCGACAGGTATATGTCTATCCTGTAAGAAAATCTATTAAAAAGTTATTTATCCTCAAGGAAGATCGTGGGCTATTAAGTCTAAGGCTGAAACCTAAAATTCCTTTGTCAAGTTTATTTTAGATTTACCAGATCAATCTTATTAGTGGCCAATTAACAAGACGCATTAAGCTTAAGACTTAATAAGTAAACCTTTAAATTACCCAAACTATAAAATAACCCCTTATAAACCGGTGATATTAGAATTCATCACAACCCCAAATAACTAACTTAGTTACGACACATAACTAGGGCTAATAAAATAAAAGACATAAAGTAAAAATGCTGAAAAGTAATTGCGGTAAAGTAAAAGTTGAAAAGTAAATTACAATAAAATAAAATGATAAGGTAAAAGGATCAACTTTTACTACTACTAATTTAGATATCTCCTTAATATAATATATTAAATTGTGATTATTTTACCAACCTGCCATATAGGCAGTAACCTGATTAAGTCAAATCAAGTCCAATCAGCCATAAAGGCGGAAGCAAAATAAACCTACCATATAGGCGGTAAGAAAATTTAATTGCCAACCGACCAATCTGGCGGTATCCTTGCTTAGTCAGGTTTAAACCAGTTTAAAATGAATTACCAACCGATCAATATAGCGGCATCCTCATTAAGTCAAATTTTAAATAGTGAATATATTATATTTAATGGAGATTAATCTAAATAGCAGTAATAAAAGTTTTACCTTTCACCCTAGTAGGGGGAAGTTACCTCATTATGTTGAATAGTAAAAACTGTAAAAGTAAAGAAAATAAATTACTATTATTACAGAACTTGATTAAAATTAATTACAAAACTGAAATTAAAATAAACTAGATAGAAAACTCCCTATTTACATCAGAGAATTCAGAGAGGAAGGTACATCTGAAACTGAAATTTTGAGCTCTATTTCTAGGCGTCAATAAGCACTACGCATTGTGACGCGTAAGTTCCTTCTTGCATCATGACGCGCTGACGTGTCAGTTCGTGATTGGTCGATTCAGATTCTTATCTGACACGTGGCAATTACGGATAAGGTGATTAGGTAACACGTGGCAATGCGGCTGACAACTCAATGATTATGCTGACATGGCGATGACGTGGCACTGACATGACGATAGTCATTGTCGGCACCATAGAATGATGACACATGGCACGCTGTGATTGGCTGATGATGACGTGGCGGTGATGTGGCACGTTGACTCGGTCTTCTGCTGACGTGGATGATGACTTGGCTGACACATTGGATGACATATTTCGACACGTGTCGATGGCGATTGTCGGCACCATAGGATGATGACACATGGCAGGCGCACGTTAGCAGATCGGTTGTGATGTTGACACGTGGCACGACGCACGTTAGCAAAGTCCGACACACGTTAGCAAAGTCAAACTTTTCAGATTCTGACATGTGTCCCGCGTATGTTAGCATGGTGCGGCGCACATTAGGCGTCGCGATGCGGGCAGCACGTTGCGATGCGTAAAATGACCAAAATGCCCTTTTGTGTTCTTTTTCACTATTTTGGCCCCAAATCACCTCCAGAATGTCCTGAAACTTTATTTATCTACAAAATAACACAAAACACATCAAAATATTCCTAAAATTCAAGAAACTATAAAAAAATATTAGGTCAAATGAGTGGGAAATAGTGATACATTTACCACTCATCATGCACATACAACTGGAACCAGGGTAGAAGGTACTGTTAAACAAATCAAGGGTGAAACTCTTCCCATGGAAGCCAAAATCAAAATGGTCAGGTCCATTCCTAATCACCAAGGTTTTACAAGATAGAGCCGTTGAGTTATATGATCCTGACTCCAACAAAACATTCAAGGTTAAAAATAAGCGTGTCAAGCACTACTGGAGAGAATCAATTGATCGACAAAAAGAAAGTGTCACACTTTCATATCCAGCCTAACGTTCGGTCAGTCATGTCTAGCTGATGACGTTAAACTTAGCGCTAGCTGGGAGGCAACCCATGCAAATTTGTGTATATATTGTGATCTGGTGTGTTTTATTTTTGGGTGTTTAATTTGTGTAGGAAAAGTCAGATTTCTGGATGGAAGACGTTCTCGCAAATCTTCACAAGCAATTTCCTTCTCTCCCTTAAAATTCTATGATGAAAGTCTACAAAACTCGCTTAGAACGGATGAGACTACTGATGATCAAATGTATTTCTACCGACATTCGTTGGATTATTGAAGCAAGGGTCTGATTGGCAGGTGAGTCTTCTGACCCTTTATTTCACATCTGCCTGGTTTAGGAAAAAGCAAATTTGCTAAAAAGAGAAGAGCTAAAAGAATGGGTGTTTGCTACAAACGTGCTAGTATGTTTTGTAATACTCGTTGTCGTTCTTTAGGAATAGTGTCTGATAACCGTGAAGATAAGATTAATTTCATTAGGGATGGCTTGAGTAAGAATTCTTTGGATGGCATATCTAAAACTCTTGAGACGCATCCTAGTGGATGTGTGTATCACGAAATTCACATGTTATATACAAAATTCCGAAAAAAGAAAGACAACAGTATAGTCTCGGGAATTTGACTCAAAAAGACCCTGTTTGCCAAATTATAAGAAAATTGGATGGGAAGATTGTCTCTGACGCATAGACGTTAATCAAGCTGTTACTTTCCTGTAAATATTATATCTATTTATCTTTTCCTAATAATTGTGATTTGTTTTGTTATTTTCTTTTATTTTCTCCGACAGGATCCAGACCTTTTTTACTATCACGATTTATTTTACTGTTTAACTAATAATTTTCATTTGGCAGGTACTAGTGCTATTATTTTTACTCACCCTTTTTAGGTATTATAAATTCAACTCATCATTGCACTTTTGAAGACATCCAGATAAAAATGGAAGCTACTTCAAGAAGACGAGTTGAAAACATTTGTGTGTTTTGCGGTACTAGTGTTGGTGTTAAACTAGAATATGTAATGGCACACATGAATTGGGTCGAGTCATTACTGCAAGGAATATGCACTTAGTATATGGCGGTGGCAATCTTGGACTAATTGGGATCGTTTCAAAGTCTGTACAGAAGGAGGCAGTCAAGTTTTGGGAATCATCCCAAAACCCTTGGCGGAGGCGAATCTTATTGGACCATCAAACGGAGAGGAACTGATCATGTCAGGTATGTCTGAACGACTGGTAGAAATGATTAACCATGCTGATGTTTTTATTGCTTTGCCAGGTGGCTTGGGCACAATGGAGGAAATTTTTACAGTACTATCTTGGGCGAACTTGAACATACACCAGAAACCTCTTGGACTGTACAATGTTGATGGATTTTATGATTTTCTTTGTGTGTTTCTTGATGATGCCCGGAGAAATGGATTCGTGTCAAAACCTGTAAAAAGAACTCCTCTTTACTGCCAGAACTGCCCCAGATTTAATTGACCAAATATTAGCCTTTGAACCACAGATTGACCATATCCTTTCTAAAATAATCTGGTCCGAGAATGATCGTGGTATGAGGCGTCGGATAAATATGGATCTTAACTTGTAACTTTGCATTTAGATGTAGAATTTCAGCTAACCAGATACGATTTTCTAAACTTTTCTTCTACAGTTTAAGACATTGAGGACAATGTCTCATTTAGGTTTGGGGAAGGGGAATAGTTAATTTGTATCTTGTTTTTATTGTTTTATTTTAGTATAAAATTTTCGAAAAAATTAAAATTAAAATTTTTACAAAAAATCAAAAAAAATTTTGTGTTTTTGTATTTTTAACATGACTAATCAGGTGAAATTGGTGTGAGATAGTTGTGTAAGGAATTTCCACTTCTGAGACGTATCTCAACCTATTTTGGAACAAGTTAATTTTTGTTTATTTCCTTTTGAATTATTTAATTTGTAAATTCTCCATAATACTGACTAAAATGGATCTTCATATGCTCATTTGACAGGTATTATCAACTTGCATGGTAACATACAGACATGAGAAGTAATTGACGAGTTTTTAATATTCAGTGCTCTAGTTTAATTGGAGGAAGCATCTAAAAAAGTGATGGGATAAAAAAGAAAAAAAAATGTGTATAAAAAAAACGTCTGAGATCCGATTATTAAGTCTGTAGGGTGTCTTAACACCTAGTGCCCTAAAACCAACTGATTTGGAGTCACTGAACAAAATCTCGTTACATGGATCGAAGATGTTGACAAAATATATATATATATATATATATATATATATATATATATCTGAAGTCTGAGTAATTAAGTTTGTAGGGGTGTCTTAACACCTAGTGCCCTAAAGCCAACTGGTTTGGGAGTCACTGGCCCAAAGCTCGCTACATAGATGGAAGATATTGTATATAAATAAATAAAATTAATAAAAGAAAAAAAAATATTCTATTTCTAAAAAAGGTGTGAATTCTGATAAAACTTTAGGACATAAATATTACTCTCTTTTCAACTACACTTGTGACTATTGTGGGCAAAATGAGTTGATTAATATTTTGTTGGCTATGTATATGGAGAATGGTAAAAATAATCGGAGAATTTACTTATTCGGTAATTTAGAAAGAAAGAAAACAACTATTAACTTGGATAAGAAGTTTCACATGTTTAGTCAATAACTTCTTTATTCCATTTTCTCTTGTCTTTTTGCTTTTGTGTGCATTAATTTTACTATCTTTTTACTTTTATCAAACGTTTGTAGGTATCGTTGTTGTAAGCCCTCACGAGACTACAACTCATCCATTAGGGATACCTACGGGTTTAAAGGCTTATTGCATATGCTAAATGCAACTGTGATCCCTACGAAAGTGGCTTAGTTTAATTTTAATTATTTTTGTATTTTATTTTTTTGTTTTGCTCGAGGACTAGCAAAATGTTAGGTTTGGGGTGTGATGAGCAGAAAATATATCAATATTACCGCTCATTTACCTAATATTTTGTTTAGTTTCTCGGGTTTGATGAACGTTTTGATGTGTTTTTATGTGTTTTGTAGATAAATAAAGTATTGGGACTTAATGAAATCAACTCGGGGCTAAAATGATGAAATCCGGAGCAAAAAATGGTGAAAACAGAAATTTACCATATGTGTCACGAAGTGCAGTCCTAAATTCCAATTTTACGCAAGTTTGGTATTTTGGCCATAACATTTTCATCTGATATCTGATTGAGCTGATTCAAGTTTCAAATTAAAGAAGACACAAAAATCTACAACTTTGAAGTTTCAAATATTTTCGAATTCTGATGTTTGCAAGACCAAAATTGATGAATAATCCAGTGTATTTTGTGTAATTACTATAGACATTTTCAAAATATAAAATAAAAATAATAAAATAAAAATTGTCAAACTTCTACCAAACATGCTTGCATATTTAGTGGAGGATTTGGTGCCATGTTTGATAGAGCAATTGGTGGAGAAATTGGTGGAAGCCTTTATATTTTCCTATAAATATCAAGCTAAACTTTGTAAATTTTCCATGCTTTCTCTGGAGGAATTTCTCCATGAAAACCTAAAGGAAAGTGTATTGTATATTTATTTAAGTTTTCTTGTATTTTCTTTTTATTTAATTAATAAAATTTTGTGTGTTTTCATTTACCATGAGCAGGTAATCTCATTCTGCTGAGGTGAAAATGTGAGACTTTTAATATAATGAATTAGATTAATCTCCCTTATTTTAATTAAAATTTCGATTAATTAGTTACCACATATATGGCTGGTTTAGGTGACAACCTTATTTACCGCCTATATGGTCGGTTTTTCATTTCAGACGTAGTTTCCGCCTATATGGTCGGTTTAGGTAATAACCTTGTTACCGCCTATATGGTCGGTTGGATTTAATTGAGACAAATGAAATTACTGCCTTTATGGTCAAGTTAATTAATCGGTAAACATTGAGAATAAGAAGATTTCTAATTTTGAAATATTAAAATTGGATCCTCTAACCCCTAGCATTTTCTTTTATTGTACTTTTACATTTTAATTTCCAGCATTTACTTTATTTAATTTCCAGCATTTACTTTATGTCTTTATTTTTATTTAAGCTTTTATAGCCTTAGATATGTGTCGTAACTAAGTCTGTTATCTGGGGTTGTGATGAATTTCAATATCACCGGGTTATAAGGGGTTATTTTATAGTTTGGGGAATATAAGGTTTACTTATTAAGTCTTAAACTTAATGCTTCTTGTTAACTGGCCATTAATAAGATTGATCTGGTAAAATTAAAATAAACTTGACAAATGAATTTTAGGTTTCAGCCTTAGACTTAATAGCCCACGATCTTCCTTGAGGATAGATAACTCTTTAATAGATTTCCTTACATGATAGACATATACCTGTCGGGCGGGGTGACGGCGTAACACACACGTATAACGCAAGCGCACGTATCGTTCAAGTAGTATAAAAATATCGATCCCACGAGGACTTTTTTGGACAGTTATGACCCATAGCGTCACTATTTGTACAGATCATGGTGTTGTTGTATAAAATAACTATGTGACAAAGGAAATTTCTCTTTTATCATTTGTGATTAGATCACCAAGATGTATAAACGACTTTAATTTTCAAATTGGGAATAAAATTTCAGGATGGTCATGGAAACTAATAAGTTACTTAATTTGATAAAATAACATATAAGGCCTTAGCCCGGAGTTAAGCAAATAGTAGAGCATGATATTTGGAATATTCATGTGATGATAACTTTAGTGCATAATCCATTATAACTTGCCAAATAGACTCCTTAATTTCTTAATCAGAACTAAGGATTAGATCCTTATAATATGAAATGAAATTGAAGGATCTTCATAGATCTATTCGTAGATCTTAGAAGAAAAATTGCAATAGTAAACTCTTGGAGAGTTAATGGCTATTCTCAAGAAGTCAAGCCAAAGTTTGCAATAAGGCAAGAAGCGCAAGGAGCATCTTACTTCGATATTCTAGATGGCCAAAGGCTTCTGGAGTGTGAAAAGGGCAAAGGCAAAATCATTATAATCTTCTGGGAAGACAAATGACATATCCCTAAGATGTCTGCCAAAACTGTGGCAAATGGGGACACGGAAGCGTGACTGTCGTATAGACAAGGCAAACATGAAGGAATTGAAGACGGTGCAAGGCTCCGACTTCAAATATGTTTGTCATAAACATGTTCACTACTAGTATTAAAATTGGATTTTAGATACTAAATGTGGTACATAAATATGTATTGATGTACAGAATCTGCTGAGAGCAGGAGACTGACTTCAAATGAGATTTATCTGCGATTCGGAAACGGGAAGACAGTCGTTGTTTTAACCGTAGAAACCTAAGTTTAGGAACTGCCCTTCGGGTATGTACTTAAATTAGGAAACTGTTGAAATGTAACTAGTTTGACTAGATACATTATCTCTATATAAGGGTTTACCCGTTGCGGGTATACCTTATATTCTAGAACACTAAAGTGTTTTATTTTATAAAGATGATATTGAGATAAACACATTAGATGTGAATAACAGTATTTATATTTTGAATATAAATAAATCTCAAACATTAAACATGACAAACGAATAGCTCAAACTGAATAAATCAGGTGAGACTTAATAGTGGCATTGTTATCTGGGACACAATTAAACAAGACTCTCGTATATCCACACTTTTGAAGAGTGGATACAAGGACAAATTTGATTCCATTCAAATAATGTCTACGAATCTAGTTTAATGGGCAAAGTGCCTAAAAACTATTTACTTGGTAAAAGTGTAAATGCCACCGATCTGTTAGCCCTGGTTCATAGTGACGTAAGTGGGCCCATATCTAGCTAGGCTAGATGTGGATATGAATATTTCGTGACCTTTACGGATGTGGCATCGTGTTATGGTTATATATTTCTTTTGAAATATAAATCGGAAACTTTTAGAGTTTCGACACGAAATAGACAAACAGATCGGCTAAAGTGTAAAACCATCACGGTTGGACCATAATGAAAATACTTAAGCAATAAGTTTCTCAATACTTGAAAGAGTATAGTATTCTTTCAATGAGGACTCCTCCCGGAACACGTCATTTTGACGGTGTGTCCGAACAGAGAAACCAAATTTTGTTAGACATGATAAGGTTATTCATGAGTCGCTCTGAGCTACCATTTCCTTCAAAGGATAAGCATTAACAGTGCAAGACTTATTTTGAATAAGGTTCCATAAAAATCTGTTTGACAGAATTCATATTAGATATGAAAATGAAAGAAATCGGGTTTCTCATTCCTGAAGATTTGGGTATGCTAGGCATATGTTTGGATGATACCAAACTAGAACCCAAATCGGATAAGTGCCTACGTTGTGGGTTATCCTAGGGAACCAAAATATAGTACTTATATAACTCACAAGAGAACAATGTTATTGTTGCTCACCATGTCGTTTTCCTAAGAGGAATACCAATATGCAGTGGTAAGTGGGAGGAAAGTAAAACTCGATGAAAATCGGAGTAATATTGTTCCAGGCACCGATTCTTTAATGGAACACAAATAATTCATCAAGGATGAAACCATATCAGTAATCTTCGAATACACAAGAACCACGTAAGTCGGAGAGAGTCAGAAAAAAAAAACTGGGGTATGGGTTTCTGATCTCACCTCATAAAGATGTCAATCTTATTGAGGAATACGAACTGACTACGTATAAGGAAGTGATACAAGGTATCGACTCCTTATTATGGAAAAGTGCCATGAAGTCCGAAATGGATTCTATGTATACCAACCTAGTTTGGATACTAGTTGATGTACCGCAAGGCATTGTGCCTAATGGTACTATATAAGTCTTCAAGGAAGACATACATGGATGGCAACATACCAACGTACTAAGCTAGGCTTGTATCAAAAAGGTATCGTTATCAACATTGTGTCGATTACGACGAAACATTTTACATGTTGCCATTGGTAAATCCATTTGGATAATGTTTGCTGATGCTGCATGTTTCATTCATGAAATATGGCAGCTGTAATGCCAAAACCGATTTCCTTAACGGAAACCTTTTGGAGGATGTTTATAACATCCTGACGGTTTTTACATACCAAAACTAGCAAACAAGGTTTGCAGGTTATTCGATCCATGTATGGATTGAAGCAAGTATTGGGTTCTTGGAACTATCGTCTTGATGTAATCATAATGGTATATGATTTAATTCAAAACGAAAATGATTCTTGTGTATATAAGGAGGTTAGTGGGAGCGCACTGACAATGAATGTCCTAAATAATGATAATACATCATTTCTTGGAAATGATATTCCCATAATTCAATCGGTGAAATCTTGGCTTTCGAGAAAATTCTCCGTACAAATCTTGGGAGAAACAACTTTTATTCTAGGAATAAAGATCTACTGGGATATATATTTAAGTTGTTAATATTCTCTGAGAACTCGTACATTGAAATAAATGTACGCGACCTGATGTCTCATACGTTTTGAGCATATGAAGTCACAATCGGGCCAATCCAAGTGATAGTCATTGGATTGATATTAAGAACATCCTTTAGTATCTTAGATGATCTAAGGATGTTGTCTTATGCTATGGAGAAGAAGAACTTGAAGTGACTGGGATCACTGCTGCAAGTTTCCTAACCGATAAAACGACTATAGGTCGAAAAAATAGTACTATACAGTTTGAATAACGGAACAGTGAGCTGGAAATCTTCCAAGCAAGATATTGTTACCGAATAAACAATAAAAGCGGGTTATTGTTGCAGCTGAGGCAGCAATAGAAGCCTTCTGGATTGATAATAAATCTAATTAGATTAGATATAATTCTGTTAGCAGCTGAGCTAGGCTACATCGCAGGCTAAAGAATTAATGGTCTCATCAATGATCCAGATATATACTTCGATATTCATCTGATTCGTTCGGATCATACATCGTGGCGATGTGATGATCGAATAAATCGCATCAGATGATAATCATGTAAATCCGCTGACGAAAGTCTTTTCTCAGAAATTTGAGTGAACCGTACATAGTCGGGTGTAGGACACTCGAGTGACTGGCTATAGGCCAAGTGGGAGATTATTGGACAGTTATGACCCATAGTGTCACTATTTGTACAGATCATGGTGTTGTTGTACAAATTAACTATGTGACAAATGAAATTGTTTTTTATCATTTGTGATTAGATCACCAAGATGTATAAGCGATGAAAGGTCCATATGATTAGTTCCTGGATTGAGATGATATGAGACAGTATCAATCCATAAGGTTTAATCATTAAATATCCCTAGTCAGAGTAGTATTATCGAGATTGGACATCGATATGCGGAAAAGACTAGTATTACACTTGTGCGCGTTGTGTGGGGCATAACGACATAGTTCTCATATATTTGGGTATATGATACTATGCAAGTGTATGTAGTAGGAGGTT